>JAABNX020000045.1:3614891-3627425 GCA_015163995.2 Mormyrus lacerda | reverse complement strand
GTCCTACAGGGAGGAGGCCCCGGGGCAGACCCAGGACTCGCTGGAGGGATTATATCTCTCTGCTGGCCTGGGAACGCTTCGGCGTCGCCCCGAGGAGCTGGTAGAGTTAGCTGGGGAGAGGGAGGTCTGGGTATCTCTCCTGAAGCTGCTACCCCCGCGACCCCGGACAAGCGGAAGATGATGGATGGATGGATGGATGGACATTTAATGTTCAGTTCTATTAATGTGCTTATAGTGTGGTTATAAGATGGATGATGCATAGATGGTTTTCATGATTCAATGTGAGTAAGATGCTGTCACAGCCTGTCGCTATGGTTACTTTTTGGACTCTCTGGTGCCCTTCTTTGAAGACCTTTCCCCCTTTTTGATTCAACTCCATCACAATTACCATCCGTTTTGGACAAGCAGCCGCTTCAATTGAGACCTTTCCATACCACTTCCTCTTGGTGCATTCCAAAACAAACAATCACATCCTCTAATTTTTTTCTAATCTAGATAATCATCACACTGTGCTGCCCATAGCCTGTGCTACAGGGCGGACAGAGGACCCGATTGTTGCATTACAGCTCTGGATTCACAGTTCTGCAGGTAACAGCAAGCTGTTCAGCTCCACCACTGGCAGACCAAGCGAAGCTGTGGTAGTGCTGGGATAAGCTTATCTATTATGCAGTTTCTGTTTTTTTTTTTTTTTTTTTTTAATACAGCTTGTGGTGACAGTATAAAGACCAACAGAGAACCTTCCATAAATTGTCTAATTATGTACAGAGATTTATTTTTTTAAAAAGGCCATGATACTCATATGGGTTTTCTTGTAAGTTTCCAAAACCCAGATACACAAAAAAACAACCAGGAAGCATCAATACTGGAGACGGTAACGGCAGGACAAAAATAGCAAATGATCTATATTTGATGTGTGGTCGTGCTCGTCCTCCTTACCGATTTTCACTCGTCCCCGTTCAGGACCTTCTCCCATGACCAGGATGT
The DNA here is from genome assembly GCA_015163995.2 of Mormyrus lacerda. Classification (NCBI taxonomy): domain Eukaryota; kingdom Metazoa; phylum Chordata; class Actinopteri; order Osteoglossiformes; family Mormyridae; genus Mormyrus; species Mormyrus lacerda. The sequence continues at coordinate 3,626,441 of JAABNX020000045.1, read as the reverse complement.
TGGCCGGTTTCTGGAATGGAAAGATGGAAACGGTGTAACATACATGCATCGGGAACGCCCTGCGGAGCACTGGGCCCATCTCGTCCCGCGCTCGGAGATGTCCGCCGAGGGCGCGATGCTGTGTGGCGTGGTGCCCTCTTCTCTGCGACTTATTTCATGCCCCCCGGCTTGCCGCCGTGGCCCATATAGGGAGGGCACTCAGGAGGCACAGAAAAACAGCCAGATGTCGCTCTGACCAGAACTAATTTTCCTCCCAGCCCCCCAAAACACACTTCATCCATAATCTACTCAATGCATTATGATTATTAACCGTTTGGGTTGAGCTGTTCGGTTTTGTCAAATAAAAAAAAAGTGTCTGACAGCAAACAAGGTTCAGTAAAGGGCTTTGTATTACAGGAGAGATTTTGGTTTTTTTGGAATAAAAATACTTTTTTCTGTCAACAGTTATTGGTGCCATGGAAATGAGGATCTTTGGGCCTCAGCATTCAAAAGCTAAAAAAAAAAACTAAGGATGATTACATACACACCTCCTTAAAACGAGCGAGACGTTCCCTTGGTGTGAAGCCCCCTGTTGCTGTGCTGGGGAGCAGGACCTGAACCTCTTACCCAACCCCGCCGACACCCCTGCGCTCATACTGTATGGACTCGAGCACTCGAGCTCCTGTCTGCAAACCTAATATGTCTCTCTGGATGCATCAGACTCTACAGGCAGGGTGTTGCCATGGGAACGGCACCAATAATGAGCCCTATTATGCAAAGCCGAGACAATGAATCGCTATTATGAAACACGGTCGACCCGCAAGGTCCCCTTTGAGCCTAATTGATTGGGATTATCTTTGCATTACAAACAATTATGATCATGCATGCATTTAAAAGGGGGGGGGGGATTCCTCCGGAGACGTCGAACTTTCCCACAAATCTATGAGAAACGCTGGTCAGTGACACGAAACAGGAAACGGGTGCAGCCAAATATTTTACTGGTAAAAATGATTAAAGATGACACATTGAACAGGATCTGCTTGTCATAATGCTGGATATTACTTCTGGCCTCTGGAATTGTAGACAGTTCAAGAGAAGAGAAAAGGCAAGTTGCTTAAGAACGACAAAGCAACTGCAGAATTACTTTACAGTTTAAATAATTTACAATGTAAAGGCATATTTTACTATTTAATCGTGAGTGCTGTCATACTGTAATATCCATCCATCCATCCATCCATCCATCCATACGCAGTGAGGCACACTCACTTTCCTCTGGGAAAGTCGACCTTTCCTTTTTCAATTGCACAAATTCACAAAAGGATTAATTGTTTCAGTCAAAGCAAGACATGAATGAGGGGGAGACAGGAACTGCACGGTCGCTTAAAGGCAACACACCAGAGGCTCATGACTTATTAACCCTCGGCATCCTCTCTCTCGCTGCTCCCTGGTCGTGCCTCATGATTAAGTCATAGCCTCCTCTGGCAGGAGCAGGACCATCGGCCTTTCTGCTGACGATGCTGTGACCCCGCAGGCGGCCGACTGCCGGCTTGCGTCCCGTCGCTCCGATTGCAGTGCCTCGGTCAGGCCGTTGTTATCTCTGGTGACGCTCTTCTGTCCGCCGCCGGCATATTTTTTATTCTCGTTACGCCTTCTGAGAGGCTGACGGTGAACTGGACTAAACGACGTTGTTTTTTTTTTGTTATTCAATACAGTGATGGGGTTGAATTCGAATGACCTTTTTCCGGAAGGACTACCCAATGGGCCTGTACATAAACCTCTAAGAAAACAGCCTGTGCCTCCTATAGATCCTTCTGGATCAGAAACTTTCCACTTTGATTATTATGGCCTTTTAACCTATGACACGACACACACGCACAAGCTCTCCCCAGCTGCTATTGGGCTTGTAGAACATAGGTGGGTGGCCTTTGCTATGGTGACCATAAACCCCATCACGCAGTCAGATCTCACCATTTCTCACGCAGGGGACCTATGGCAGATGGGGGCCCCTCTAAAAGCTCATGAGGGGACTATGGAAGGTGCCCACTGGGATTTTGGACAATGGCTGTAATCAGCACTGGGCGGGGGAGGCTTCTGAGAGCAACAGTTAAAAAAAAACAAGCAGTGGGGGCAAGAGATAACCCCCCCTCCATTCCTGATGACATATGGTTCTAGGAGAGTGGTCTCTTAGGTAATTCACAGTGTGAGGAGGTTTCACTTTATTCAAGCATTTCAGCTCTCAGCTAATTAGCATTCCAAACAGGCCAGTGAGGACTCCGCCCCACGGCCGCCGGTGGTTAAAGAGAGCTGGAACCCTGTGCCCCCCCTTCCCCGCCAAGGGACCGGCACAAGGCTTCACACACTGGCTTTTCTGGGCATCTCAGTGGCGTAGTGCACTGTGCCACAAGCGCAGGCCACTGGAAAACAGGAGAGCTGCTGCGAATGGGCCATTCTTCCCAGAGCCCCGGGTACCAGCCCATCCTTCCTACTTCACAGTCTATCTATAGCTCCGGCACGGAAAACAGAAGTCCTCCCTTAAATTGTTGATGCTAACAACATCGAGGCAGAATTCAATAAGTTATAAGCTGATAACGGCGTAATGGCATCATGCTTAGACATTACGTAACCACAGCGGCCGCCACATGGACACGCAAGCCTAAGGGTTTCCATTTCTCAGAGAACTATTTTTTATTTGAACTCTCGATGCACGGTAAGAGCAGGGACGCAGAGTAGGCGGGGGCGGGGGGCTGTTATCATCTGTAGCAGGTGTCGTAAGGTCGCCACCGATTCATTTCTCACCGAGACAGAGTCAAACAAGGGTCATCACACTATACCGTCAGTCACACGCTACTGTGTCAGTGTCAAGCATGCAAGTGACAAGACAGAGCAAAAGTCCCACACACACACGAGATGCATGCATATAGTTTCACGGAGAAAACAAAGAAAGAAAGACGACCCACAAAAAACACGGCAGCGTGCGGGGCCGCGCACAATTGCGATCAGATAGAGTATGGCAGCCTCGGATATTGGCGAAGAATCAGATACGTGGCGAAAACGCTCAGACGATGGGCACCAGAACCGGAGCCACTGAGAGCAGGAAGAACCAGCAGCCAGATAAGGGGCTCCAGCCCCCGCTGAGAAAAACACAAAAGCTGCTGTTGGGAAAGAGAAGAAACGGCGTGGGGGCTTTTGAGAGACGTCCCCAAAGGCCAACAGTGTCTAAGACGCTGCCCATTCCAGCTTAGTGGCCAAACTCTTGCCCCAGACTGTTAGTCCATCTTCTAACCGTTGCCCCTCTTTACACCATACCAAGTTAGCAACACGCTCCACGCTACCGAAACCAACAGCCATCACCTTCTGCAATGTTCCTTACAGCTCGATTTCTTCTTTCACTTTCTGCAAACACAATTAACACTAGACCAGAAGCTCTTGTCCAGTTCAGCTCCTTAAAATTTTGAGCTGACTCAAATTATGCTGTTTTGTTTGACCGGTCTTGTGCCATACGGGCCGTTTGACATGAAGTGCCCGTCCCAACCACGCTGTTCCAACCCAGAATGGAGGCTTCCAGATTCCTTTTGAGGCAAGCAGGTCATGCTCCAGGCAGCTGGCTGAGAATGCTGAACACAGGCAGGGGGGAGCTTGATTACCGGACCTGATTTGCAACAGCAGTAGGCTTTTATAAAACTCAATCAACCAAAGTGCACCTTGATATGTCAAAATTCACTATCCAATTAAGCAAGCGGTGGGCTGTGAGCTTGATGTTGTGGAGGGAGGAAAAAAACCCATCGCTTTATGAATCTTTGATGAATTTTACCGCAGTGTATCAACAACAGTGTAGTAATTTCAATGGTTGGCTTCTGTCGCAAGCACAGAAGTTTATTATATAACGTGTGGTTTTCATGAGCAATTCGGGGGCTTGGGGGGGGGAACAAAAAACTTTCACACCAACAGCAGAGTATGTCACACGGCCATCAAGCTTTGAAAGCTAAAGTTTCAAAATCCCTCCAAAGATAGAGACCCTAATGAGATATGTGGAAGTGGCGTGACCGCTGACAGGAAAGGAAAAGCAGGTGAATCAGTCACTCAGAGAGGGAGAAAAGTCAGCAGTGGAAAGATAAAGAGCCATTCAAAAACAACCAGGCACAAATGCTGAGGACGCACATGCAAACACGCCTCTGCGTGTCTGAGCCCGGGGGGATTATGACCTCTTGCGGTAAACTGATGGTTAGGGAAGCGCACTTGTAATTGAAAGATTGCAGGTTCGAATCCCCCACTGGCAAGTCACTACCGATGTACCCACAATCATCGCGATGTGGCTGATGACAGCACGGCCCATAAGTCGGTAAACAGTAACGGGACGCCATTTGCCGCCACGCACCAAAAACTGGCAATGACGTGGCACATATTTGGCAAGGCGGCCTCATCATGGAAACGTGTCACCTTCTTCAGGCCTTGCTTTGCACGTTAATGACATGCTCTCCGTGCAGGGTACAGCTGCGACGACTGGCCAAAGCGCACCTCACGTCACGGACCTCTGCTGGCACCTAGTCCGAACACGCTCATCTTGGCGCTCAGAAGAGATCGGAACACAATCGCCTTTTTATTCATGCTCCCATTTACTCAGATCTGTTTCGCCCCATGCCCCCCCCGTACCGGGCGGCTACTGCTAGTTCAAGGGCGGACTGTGGCAAAGCGGGTTTAAACTGGGCGGCGGTAGACCAAACATCAGTCAAGTGTGGTGGGAGCTGATACAGCCTGTGCATCAGCCGGGGGGGGGGGCGAACGGAGGGGGGTGATACCCAGGCACCAAATCACACAATCCAAAGAAGCAGAGTCCTCCGAGGTCCCTTATACTGCACTCCTTATAATGGGGTCGGAACCACAAGCACGGCAGGAAGGGGAAGCGACACTCACCAGATCCCGGTGTAGAACCCAGTTGGCGTGGAGATAGTGAATGCCGTCCAGTATCTGATAGAGGAGTGACTTCACCATGCCCCGGGGCAGCTGCATGGGCTTCTTGTTGGCCTTCGAGGCTCGGTGAAATTTAATAATGTGCTATAAAAAGTCAGAAGTTTATTATGTCATGTGGCAAGGCCAGAGCGATCTCCGGATACACTGGAACAGAAGTCCGTGAGAGCGCAGCCGCTTTCGCGTTACCCGCCATTATCATCAGTAAACTTCACAAACAAAGACACTTATCCTGCTCATTTTTGGAGCCAGACGGTGATCTTGTTCTATTTCGGTCAAACGCAACTTAGGTCACCCAACTGAAAGTTTCAACAGCTGGGTCCTGCCCTGGAACTTGAACTTGCGACCTTTGGTCATAGGTACAACCTCCTAAACCGCATCACTGCTGACAGGTACTGTAGGACAAAGTCTAGTTCATCATTCATGAGGGCCCAAAAATAGCATGACCTGAAAACGGAGCATCCTTTGGATCACTTACTGCAGAAGCGGAAGCAGGGAGTCATGCACCTTACTCTGACACTCACCCAGAGGTCGTGTTCGGCGTAGTCGAAGAGAAGCCACACCTTTCTGTCGCTGTGGGACAGGAACACTTTCTGCAGGGCTATCACGTTGGGGTGCTTCAGCTCTCGCAGCAGCTGGAAATGTTAATACATCAATGATGAACATCAGATTAAGGTCAAGTCAACAGTCAAACCAGTTGTTCTGCCACAAGGTCTCCTGATGGAAAAAGATGGGAAAACCAAGTCAAAAAACAGATCGGGTCAAAGAGGACCTTCAGATCACAACACTAGTGTAAATCACAAAGACATACTTGGTGGGATCTCAACGGAAATGTTCAAAATAAAAAACTCACATGATCATGACGCATGCAAATATACACTGGCCATGCAGAAAATGCAATTTTTAAAAGATTCTTGGGTTTTTTAAACATGCTTTTCACACAGAAAGTTACTGGCCAACTTGTCCTGAGCTGACCTTCCAGGTTGAACCAGTGTTTATTAAGATCCCAAATGAGAGACGCTGGAAAACATTCCCACAGAGAACTGGGAGCCCATCTGTGCTTCGTTATCATCCCAGGGCACGATTAAGTCAAACTGGGAGGCTTTGAGTTTTTCAGTTGGTGCATCCTTTGCTAACCACATAATGTCCCTCTCCCTCAGTATTCTTCACTAAGATTCAAATGAAAACAGGCTGCTCGATGGTTGCTTTCTGCATCCTTGTTTGTGCGAGTTGGGGGCTAGATTGCCTAAATCTATGTGCAACATACAGTTCGTTCCAACCCCTATAAAGCCATCCTTAATAAATCCTAAAAAATCGTTACCTCAAAGGGGATGTGGGAGGGGATGGCGTGCGGCTGTTGCCGTGACGGTGTGAGCGTTTCCATTCTAAGGACAGAATTAGTGTCACACTTTACCTAATGCGGTTACTCATTGCTAACCTGAGCCAGAGCAGACAAATATGGCCTTGCTCAGATCGGACGGCGAATTCGATAAGCGGAGCACCGTTGCCTGGAACTGGGCTGTGGTTTTAGAGCGAGCCGCATATATCGTTGTATGAAGCTCCACCGCAACACAGCAGACCGGAGGCAAAAGGACTATGATAATGAATTAACTGTAGGTGTATATATGAGAGCAGGGCCACAGAAACAATGGGACTGGTCATATGTCTCCTCCCACCTTAAAAAGATTCGCCCCTGACAGACAGGAATAGTGAGATCAGCTGCCAACAGCTTTAGTCAGCACTTGACTCGGGGGGGGTCTAACCCCGACGTGGGATGGTGTCAGTGAGCGACAGGCTCACGGCACCATAGGTCGCCAAACTCCCCGGGAAAAATGATTTTAGCGGAAAGCCCGGCTGCTGACGTACGTCACCACACCAGCACACATCTGGCAAAGCGTAACGTGGGCGGGAAAGTCGCACGTCCCCGGCAGGAAAACAAGGCCATGTCCACAGGTGGGCGGCGTGAGAACGTGCAGAGCGCAGCGCTGGCAGCCTTTTCACCATGGCGTTCAAAACAAAAACACTGGCTAAATCACAGGAAGCCTCGTTTCGGCAGCGATACCTTTGGAACCCCCAGCTCGGACTCGTGTCGGGAAAACACAAAAGCAATTCTACAACCCAGGGCCATTGTTTGATGATCCTGACAGTTACGCTGATTACGCATCCAGAAGTGATTTATTACGGAATTCTATATATGCTCTAGAAAGTGAGCAGGCCATGTGATTAGAATGACAGATGGAGTATGAAGGGCTCTTTTGTTACTCTATACAACAACATACATATATGGTTTTAGTGCAATTACCAGACCATCCTTAGTAATTTAGCTGTCCACCCTGAGGGATAAAGCCTAATCAAGCAGGATGCATGTTTTAAACTTGTAGTAGAAGGAAGAAAAAAAAAAAAAACACACGAGCAGTTTGCCCTTCAGTTTCAGAAAAATAGGTCGGAATTTTTCAGCAGCTGTGCCAAGTCCTGACTGGATGAAGGCCACGCTCTTACAGCCCACAGAAGTGGCAAGTAGTGGCAACGACGACAGAGGAAAACACCTCTCAAGATGGTTCGACGTGCCACTTATTCAAGTGCGTTTCTCTCTGCGGGTTCGAACCTTTATTATCCAGCACTAAGAACTTAAGCAGAGGTAGGGGGCAGCGAGCCAGTAGGTCGCATGTCGTGGAGCTCCGCGGTGTGTTTTGCACTGAACCCGAACAGGAAGGACAAAGGTACATTTTGCACTTTGTTTTGCAAAAAACACAGATGGGAAAAAAAAACATGCATGTGGGTTTTCACGCAAAGGCCACTCCAGTCAACCACTCGCCATAAACATGATTTTCTAATTGGACTGAGCTCGGGAAAAACTAAATGCTTAGTGTGGATTTGGTGGAAGTCGTCACTGAGGAATTCGCAAAACAATAAATCTGAAGGGTGTCAGAGAGGCATAGCAGTGGGCAAGTTAGCGTCTGTAGGTGGGCTGGCTGAAAAGCACACCCCGGGAGACAGGCACAAAATTTCTTCAGTAAAACAGAGAAAGGGACACGGAAATGAGCAGGTGAAAAGCAGATGCACATAAGAGATCCTTTACTGTTATTCATCCCCTTGAACATGTGCAGCGAGAACGCTTCAGGAGTTTGGATCCGACCTTGTTTCCATCAAACAATTCCGCCATTGTCTCGCCCGCTAATCCCCGATTGTTTTGCAGATGGAACAGTCACAATGGATTTTCGTTATCCAGAAAACAAAACGGGGCCGGAAATTTAACTGGACCGCATGTTCGGAGAGTGAGTAATGAGGAATGGGACCGCACCCAAGCGTGGCTGCCATCAAACCGCACTCCAAGCACAAACAGCAGCAGTATTTAGGGCACGTTCCTCTGCTACCTCAATTTACTGTTGGTGCTTCTAAACCACATGTTCTACCCTTGAACTGTATCTCCACTTTCAGCATCTCTCATTTTGGCTACAACAGCTCTGAGGAGGCCAATAGCAACAACCTGGGGCCACACAGGTAACCTACTCCACCTAAATATTAGGACTGAACCTGCATCACCCCTCACAAAATTCCTAAAATTCCACCCTCTGTCCCACTGACACATTAACATCAGACCATCCAAGCTGCTGCTAGATCACCAAGAGTCCGTTTAAAAGCTCTGTTTCATGTCCATGGCTAATGGCCACAGGTCTAGGAGGCATTAATGCTGCCAAAGTGAAGGGTTGGACTGTCGTCTCGGCAAACATAACTAAAATGTGAGTGGGTACACCTTCCCCCCGGATGCCGATCTCTGCTGGGAGAGCCACCGCTGTCGGAGATGAATGAATATATTCAGGGTGAGGAGATGAGAGCCAGGGGGAGGCTGCATTATGCATTACTGCCAAGTAGCATGGAAATGATGAAGTGTCGCAAGCCTTAACCATAATGCCATCCTTCATCTGCCAAAACTGTAACTGCTTATTTTATGATTATCAAACAAAATCCTTATGGGCGATGTAATTCACTTAATACGTATGCAGAACTACCACTTGGCAGGCAGCGTAGCGATTTTTCTGTTTTTTAAGGAAATGCTTTGCTGCCGGTTTCATGTTGGTCGTGAAGATTTGCCAGAATCCTTTTTCCCGAAAAAGCGGAATGAGAGCAGTGAGCGAAATGGCTAACTGGATCTTCGGAATCGGCGCTCTGTCCGCGGTGACGACATCTCATGAACGAAATTCCGTCCATGCTTCTCCAGATTTGTTGTTGACGTAAAACGTTATTTACGTCGCACCTGCCGCTTACAGAACAGTAGCAGCCACAGAATGCAGTCGGCATGCAGGAAATGCGAGGTGTCCGCCTGGCAGTCTGACCGTGGATTACTCACACTCTCGTTAACTGAACCTTCTAACCAACAGCCAGTATTATTCCGTTCTGCAGTGCGCATTCAGTCATTGTGTATGGGTTCACCTTACTGCTAGCTATTTTTAGCTAAGAGGATTGTTCTCTTCACAGTGTGCATCTACTCCACCTCTGTACCTGCTTGTCCTATTCAGGGGCAAGGGGGGGTCCGGAGCCTATCCCGGAAGCTATGGGCATACGGCAGAGAATAACCAATGATGGGGCACCAACCCACCGCAGGGCAGCCCTTGTCAATTTCAGAGCATAATTGCTATCACCTTTTCTAAGCTGTGGCATGCACATGTATATACTCAGCAGCCTTTTCATCATGTAACCTTACAGGTAGGACCACCTTTGGCGTCTGGAGCCACTTCAAAGGTTGACAAGTGATGTTGTCAGTCATGTCTTTCTACACACCGCTGCTGTTCTGAGCGGTTATTTCTGGACCTGTGACCGTGCATTAATGAGCAGCTGTACCCAACCCGGCAACCGCAAAGTGGAGTGCTAATTAGCTGGGGTGTTTGAAGCTAAATTTACTCACATCCATAGCTACATAACGACCGCATGTATGCGAATACGGCTGAGGATTTATCAGTCGTCAGGCATTGTTCCTCGATTTCCATTCTAAAGCATCGAGCAGATATGGAACACCCTGTGATCCATCAGCCTTGCCCTAACAGAGACGAATAAACCAATAGTCTAAAGTAGGACTGGGACTACTTGTTGATTTATCAATGATTAACAAAAATGCATGTGAAATCGACAATAGCCATTTGCATACTCTACCACGGTCTTGGCTTAACGCAATGGATGTGCCCATATTGGGAGTATTGGAGATGCAAACACACAGTAGCTGCATTAGCTCATTCTGGCTACAAACAAAAAAAAAAAAAACTATTTGCAAGTTGTGTCACAAGAGTTTTCCCCATTTCGGGCAACACCACAACTCACAAGTAAACTGGTATTCTGAGAAACAGATCAACTGCTCATTTTGGAGGAAGCATCAAGCTAAAGAGATCACAGATAAGATTGTTGATGCAGAGGTGGATTGCATGCATCTTAACATAGTTGAGAGGGAGAAATTTAATATATTAACGGCAGACATTCTGGACAAGTGTGAGGAATGAGTTAATAAGTAGAGAAATACAGGTATCTATCACCCACGCATTGCATCCTGAAGGCAGAGATACGTAATAAACACAAGGCTAAAACAATTATACTGTTATTACACAGCATGGAACACAACCTTAAAATCCTCAAATGACAAGATGGTGCCAACATTATAGGACTGGTAAAATGTTTATGATACTACCGCTAGAAAAACTCACCTATATTTTACATTAGTGTTTCCCGGTCTGGACCTTGGGGACCCGCAGACTATTTCACATTCTTTGCTGCCTCCCAAAATGTGGACCATCTGGCAGGGAGCAAGAACATGGACCGTCTGTGGGTCCTCGAGGGTCAGGTTGGGAAACACTATCCTTCATGACTAAATTATTACAATTACAGTAAATGAAAATAAAAAAAGACCTGGCGACCAGTCACAGGACTAGCTCAGCGCTTTGGGTGAAATTAGGACTGAGTCGTAATCGAAGACAAAATTTGCATCTTTGTATAATCTGCATTTATAATGCCTTTGAACTTTGGAGTATCGTACTGTTATTTTCTTAGTATCATATTGTTCTTGTTATGTATTTGAAATCTTAAACTTAGGCTGTTTGAAAAAGAATATGAACGGTGACTAAAAACAAAGACATGAATTTTCAGAACCTCGATAAAAAGATTTAGCATTTTTTTGCAGCTATCAGCTGCTAAGAGTCGAAAAAAACTGAGTGAAGAATGTGACTCTGAGATCTAAAAATGTCAAATAAAATACTGAATTGTACGATAAATGTGTGGTCAAACAAACAAACAAACGGCAGCGATAATAGTAATGTGAATAATTATCACATTAGACCCTAATCTGAACCTACGTGCCTCATCTGATCTAAGATGACTGTAATGTCATCATGACGGTTGCAACCTCACCACCAAATCACAACAACAATCTGCACGAGGTCATCGAACTTAAAGGTTATTGCTTAACTTTTATCTGTGTTGGGCCACACATTGATATTCCACAAAAACCAGAAGAGATGACACCAGAGCCTGAGTAATATTCCCCATAAGAAGGGGGGGGGGGGGGGGGGGGGGGGGGGGGGGGGGGGGGGGGGGGGGGGGGGGGGGGGGGGGGGGGGGGGGGGG
>JAABNX020000045.1:3589725-3614791 GCA_015163995.2 Mormyrus lacerda | reverse complement strand
CTGCCCCCCTCCCTCCCCCATTCCAAAGGCCAACTCATCCTACACGTCAGCCAGCAGCGGACAATCTGGTTCTCCACCAGGGGAAATAAGATATAATGACAATTGTGTTTCAAGTCAAGGTCTGTCCCTCTATGAACCGGGGTTCATTCCACTTGAACAAAAGCTATTGTTAATGTTAGTGAATTCCAGAGTAAACACAGCAGCAAATATGAGGAGCGAGGCTGGTGCCCAAGGGGGTGGATCAGGGTGGACTGAGAATCCAGGGAGGCCGCGGGGACCGCAGTGAGCGTCAGGAACAATCACGGCCTCAGATCTGACAAGGCAGTGTTTCCCGACCCGGTCCCCTGGGACCCCCAGCCAGTCCACGTTTTTGCTCCCTCCCAGCTCCCTGCCACAAGTCCACATTTACTAGGAGCTGGAGGGAAGCAAAAATGTGAACCGTCTTGGGTGTCCCGAGGACCAGACTGAGAAACACTGATATGGGGATCTTTCCGAAAGCAAGGCGGTGAGCCACATCTTCTTTTCGTAGCAGAAACTAAGAACAGCATTAAAAGGCAGCAGTAAAAATGAATAATTTGCTCATTTTGGTTCCCAGACCTGACTGCGGACACAAGAGTCCCAGGACACCAAAACAATCGGCATCTGGTAAACGGTGCATAATCCTCACAAAACAAACTGACCAAATGCAGCAGCAGAGAGCCATGGACCAGGCACTGCCCGTGGGGGGGGGGGGGGGACATATTTACATGTTATGACACCTCGACAGCGGGGGAGAGGACCAGTTCAGGTTACTGCTTGTCGTCACTGCAGGATGAATCCATCTATTTACTAAACCGTGCCGGCTGTGCCAAAGGTTCCTGGCCTGAACCGTGAATGGAGCTTGAAAGCTCTGGTGATAAAATGACAACCATTTTAACCAAGCTTTAGCCTATTTCGCCATTTTCACAAGTACAGCTACACTGAAATGTTTTGTTCCACATATCCCATCATGCTGTCCTTAATATAACATGTAAACGGTATGACAGTGAAGCTTGGGGTCTGAGCACAGGGTCAGGCTATGTAGCTGGTGTCCCTGGAGCATTCTGGAGAGTTAATAAGGGCCTCGCTCAACGTAGATGTGACTATATTCTGCCAAGGTCGGACCTTCCAATCGCAGGCAACCTTGGGATCACCGAGGCAACCTTGGGATCACCGAGGCAACCTTGGGATCACCGAGGCAACCTCTGGATCACTGGCTCAGAGTCTAACCCGCCAAGCCAAACGCTGTCCCTCAAAGGATCCGTCAGCCCAGACTATCCAGCGGCTGAATCGTTAAGAGAAAATAATACAAAACTGTTCTCTTCCATAAGGTTTGTGTCCAGGACTCTCTTGAACATCACCTAGAACGCCAACGGGAAAAACAACAGCAGTCGACTGCAAACAGCCAAAGTCAAGGCAATGCTAACAAAGATTGGATTCAGCTCGTCCTTGAGCAGGTGACCGGTGAAGCTGGAAACTTATCAGCCACTTTATTTTGGCTTTGGAAATGTCTCGAGACATTCTGGTGGAGGAAAGGCCAGGAAGCTCTAGCAAGTATCTTAGCATGCTAAAACGATGACACATGGCAGGCTATGCGCATGCATTCAACTCGGAGCACAGTGAGCGCGGACTTCTGCGGCGAGTTGGGCCGCAGTACAAAGAAGCCGTTGTTCTGTTGGACAGAGCACTTTAGAGAGAACGCGAGTGAAACTGGCTTCTGTGGTGATTCTCTGGGCCTGCGGCCACCAGCCATCCGTCCAAAGTGAGACACCAACATCAACTCTGCTGGGGAACTCTTTCCAGAAGCCCGTTTCCATTAGGGTGACAACCACTTGGATGGAGATGAGGAAATTCTTAAATTCTTACTGAAGAACAAAACCTGTTTTAAACATACTAATATATCAGCCCTTTCACATGTCAACAACAGGATGAGGGTTCACACAGTTTTGGCTCTGGATTCTTTATAGTTTCCTTCTCTTTAACTAAGAAATTCACAGAAACATCGACGGGGTGGCAGGTGGGAATAGGATCGGCTTGTGTTCACCGGTAGTCCCAGAAGCTGTCCACGGATAACCGACATCTAAACAAGTTGGCCGCTGACAATGTTTTCCTGTGCTTGCTTGAGTACAGCTACAGCTAAGCAGGGATATTTGTTCATCTTTGTTTATTGTTATATGAAAAACGTCAGGTTAAGCCAGGTCCATGATGGTGGCTTGCCATCTGTCTTTGTAGGCAGCTGTTCAGCACAGGATTCGCTAAGGGCGGCGGCGACATTAGCGGGGCACAGCGGTCTAACATGTGCACGCAACATGCTGCCAGGGCAGGGTGTAAAAAGAAGGTTCTCCCATCGCTCCACACAGCCGCCTCGCGCCCTTACAGTAGACGATACAGAATGGATTAGCACTCGAGCCACAAGATTCTGACATAAAATGCTCCTACTTTTCAGGCACATTACACCTTATTCCCCAGATTCTTGTTCACGTAAATGCTGAGCCTCTGTCTATGCGGCAGGGCTGAGCTATAATTTTCTGTGGAGAGCTTCATCGTGTCAGAAGGAGCCATTTATAATAATTATTTACATGTCCGATGACAGCTACAATAAAAGTAGCAAGTATTTGTTAACATTATTGTGGGTTGCTGCATTCACTTGGCGTCATGGTCTATTGGAAGCACACGGTATAATGAAACGTATACTCCCGGACACACAAACAAACCGTGAAGAGTAAAGATTACACTGGGATAAAATGCAGGTATGACACTCCGGCCCTCATACCTTAACTCTTACACATCCCCATGCTAACCCTGCTCAGTAATAATGGGCGTTGAACACACACACACAGAATTCGGTCGTGTCTGAAAAACAAATCTGTCCATATTCACATAATAGCATTTCGAGGAGTGTGTGTCTGGTGACGGAACACAAATCCTTCAGTAAATTTCGATATCCGTAATCCTAGGGGACTCTGTCTTCTCTCCCTCCTCGTGCAGAAGAACCTCTGGGATTACGCCACAGCAATCATATTTACTATTTCCATCCATGGGATTCAATTATGCGGGTCACTCCCCCCCTCCCCCCCGACGCATAAGCTATCATGAAACTGCAGAGAGCCTTTCCACACGTCAGCCTTCTGCCAGCTCTATGCCGGGCCGGTCTGGATGCCCGGATACAGACCATACCGCTCCCCATGGAACCTAGCGTGCTCTGCAACGGGTGGACAGAGTCAAGCAGATATCAGTGCGCAAGATTGTAAATCTAAAAGCAGCCATGATCGAACACAAGGTGGAACCCATCAATGTGGTACAATACTCAGCCTCAATGAATGACAGCGCGGTCCTCACGTCTACCATGCGTCTGCGGACTTAGAACCAGGGGGGAAGAGGAACCCGACTCCTTTCCAAGGCAGAGAAACACGCTGAATCGTGTGACTAATATTTAGTATCAAGCAAATAAATAAACCATCACATCGGCAGGTTTGACAGGAAACACTGGGGTCTGATCCTGTTATTAAAGTTCCTGCCGACACCAATCCAATGTTTTTTCCCCCTTTATCAACTACTAATGAAATATTTCAATAAATAAATTTCAATTAACATGACAAACTCTCTGCATTTAGTGACGCAGCGCCATTGTTTGAGTACAATAAGAGCAGGGAAATGTGACAGTCAAGTAGCTCAAAGCTATGCTACGCTAACGGAAGAAATCTATTTTGATTTTGCACTGAATTTTCTTTTCAGATTCAAACGCTCGCATTACTGACATTATTTAGCATTAATTCTGCAAATTCCGTATTCTTTATTTTATAGTACATTATATTGTACTGCTTTATTTGGTATTTTTAAGCTCTGTTTATTGTTTTAATCTTGCATGGGAAGAGTTCTCTTGGCACAATGATTTCCCTTGAAATGAAGAAAGTTTTATCTTATCTGATGAACAGAAGTCTGACTCGTCCCCGTTCGTCATAGAGATCACGCTCCTGAAGAGCAGCGTATCACGGGCGTCCGAAGCTGTTTGCCCAGTACACGATCACTGTGATCCTGTCGTTCCAGGAATTACTGGGCACGAGGCAGTAGGCACCCTGGCAAGGGGTAACCCACTCCATCACTGGGCAGCAGCTCTGCATTCCAACTCCTAAATACCATTAAGGTTGATAAGCAAGTATCGCAACTGCAACCTAAGATTAAGCTTGACATCTACTTGGGAGGGAAAAAACACAGGCACACAGTCATAAGTGGCTCTCATGAGATTTCCCTAAATGTTCCTTAGTAGAAAGCAGTGAGTTTGACACCACGCTCCTGTCTCAGGTGTTGGGACATGAGGGGAGAGACTCTGTTAAAAGGTGGGGCTCTTACACTCATGGGCGGAAGTGTATTGTTAAACACTTCAAATGAGGAACAATAAAATAATTACAACTTCTCCAAATTCTAGATCCTAGGCCTTTAAAATTGTCAGATATGTGTAACTTCCTAAAATATGTATGTTTCCAGTTACATTACAACTTTTAGTAAGATCAAAATATACAGACTTACAATCTATGCGACTTACGTCGACTTGCACCTACGACAATTTTTTTTATTTTTATTTAGTAAATGTTTGTAAGATGAATAAATTTTTGCCCATGCACCCAACACCAGTGCGTTTTGTGTGTTGTACAGCCCAGGATTAATGCCCTGCGAACTGTAACATCATTTATTCTCTCAAGGACGACACTCCCTTCATGCCACCAGAACATGAGCCAGCCAAACCTGCACGCCGGGCCGGGGGGGGCACAACTGCCAATCAGGTAAGCTAGCAGAGCTGCACCCAGACAAGACACCTGGCTCCCTGTATAATGGGAGAGCCCCTATTGTTCCAGCAGCCTGGAAGTGACGTCAGCGGCCCTCTGCCTGCTCCGTGCCTCTTACCTAGAAGCCTCCAGCAGCCTCCCTGGCTAAGCCCCATTACATCTGCCCATTCACAAAACACAAAAAGGTCTGTGGTCGAGCACCGGACCAAAGGCTTTCACAATCAACAAGAACCATCGTTTTCAACATAGCCACCCTCTCTTTCCGCAACCGGCCGTTTCTCTTTGCATAACCTCGCTGTCCCATCACGGCCTCTGCTCCTTCCATGTCAGGTACTTCAGTTCAGTTCTGAGTTGTTAAAAAACAGCCCAACACATTCCACTGGGTCAAAGGTTAGCCGCATCCATTATACCAATGAAACTTTTGCCCCTGTGTGTCAGCTAATGGTAATTTAACAGTTTTCATTTTAAAGTAACACGTAGCTAAAAATGTGATGTTGTGAGCTGAGCTTTACATGCACCAGGTCTATGTTGAAATCCTTGTTCACAAAGTAGGCAACCGTTGTTGTTCAACTGTGTTCACCTTGCAAAGTTGAATCTACATTTTAAAATTCTTTTTTTTTCCAAAAGCAGGACATAGTTTGGACACAGGGAAGCAGACAGGATGTTCCTCCTAGCAGCTAGTTTTAGATCTAAAGACGCCAACCTCATGGAAGTCTGTTTTAATTTACGGCGTGTGTACTCACCTACTCCAGGTACGAAAGCCAGTACTCAGTCTATGACCTCAGTTCCTTCTCATATGTAAATCAGTCAAGGATTTTTAAAGTAGAGAGACAAGAGACGCACTGCCAGGAACTACTCAAAGAATTCGTGACATTTAAAAGAAACAATGTTCCTATAAAAGTATTTCCACCAAAGTATTTTTTTTATTTTGTTTATGAAATGTTAAGAATGCATGGGACACTGTCAGAGCCAATGAGGCGGCACGATTATATGTCAAACACGGTCACTGGTCACCATGGTAACGAGGCTGACCTTGTGACATGATTCCTGCCACGGCTACAGATATCTGTGATAGGCTGTAATGGAATGCAGACCCGTTCGGATCTGAGCGCCTACACTGTTTGTCTTCACAAGACCAGACCGAGGGGCACCACAAAATAAACTCAATATCAAGGGGGCCGTCCATGTAAGGTGGTAAAAACAAACAAACAAACAAACAAACAAACAAACAAACACACAAACAAACAAACACACAAACAAACAAACAAACACACAAACAAACAAACAAACAAACAAACAAATGAATAACACCCCAAGGCTAATCAGGAACTGGCCCAATTTCATTTTTAATGATTCCCAGAACTTGACTGAAATCCAAGCTGGGGCCACACCATCCTCACATGGCAATGCGTGCAAATCCGCACCCACCATGCATCATCTCAACGCAACTGTAAAAACACGTGCAGCAAGAACCGCGACCAGGATTGGCTTCCTCCCTCAATTTATGCGAAGTGGAAAGCGGCTGTCCGGGGAGGGATGACCGATACTCACCTCTGTGCAGCGTACGTGATAGTCAGAACGATAAGTCGAGAATTAAAATTTAAATGCCGACTGAAATTACAACAAGGGCCATTGAAATGTTTAGCGTCGCAGGAAATCCACCCCCCATTGTTTGGAAAGTCGGAAACACTGACAACAATAAAAGTATATTGTACCCATCTGCATTTTTTAAGTGATTTTAAGAAGGAGGTCATAGAGGTAGCATGAAAGACACGCTGCTTAGCTCTTAGCTTGAAGTAGGCATGACTTCATGTAACTGAATGCTGAATGGCTCTCACGCGCAACCTATCACTTAACTCTGACTGATAATCCCGTAATGTCTTCTTTATTTTGCAAGCAAAGTACCCATAAAGCAAAGACCAGCTTTATTCACTTAAAAATCTGCAGTCGCCAACTTTGCTAGAGAAGAAGAGGAGAAATTCAATAAATCCATATATAAATTGTCGACCTGCTAATCGTGGTATGCATATCCCTAAATGGCTGCCAGAATCTGTTTTATTTAGTTACTGGTTGGCTGATAACTGAAACCCTCAATGGCTCTTAAGGCTCTGACCTCTGACCCCAAAACGGATGACCTTTAACACTGGCCATGAGGAGTAAATCCCATTGGCCAAGGAGCCATATCGATATCCGTGTGCAGTATGTCCACTCACCGCGATCTCCCTGCACGCAGACATCGATATTCCGGTACCTTCTATTTGTTTCAGTGCATACTCCTTCTCGTCTTTCCTGCAGAGATAAGAAACAAGTGAGGGGAGAGAAAAACATTTTATCAGCAATTGCTTTGTCTTTTCAGTCATCTGTAGCGAAGGCAGTCTGGCCTAGAACAATGCACATCTTCGCTGACTATCTGTCCTGTTTCACTTTGGACACACTCTTTAAAGAGAATAAATTACAGCCTCTGATCACTGGCGGTTGAATTCATTTTAATACGGTTAATTACATGGTGGCTAAATATTCTTTGTTTAGGAGTTCAAAAAAGTTTCTGAACAGAATTAAAAAATAATAATAATAAAAACAGGAAATAGGAATATTTGGAAGTCTAAATGATCAGTGTTTCCCAATCCAGTCCTCAGGGACCCACAGATGGTCCACGTTTTTGCTCCCTCTGGGATACTGGTAGCAAAAACGTGGACTGTCTGTGGGTCCCCGAGGACAAGATTGGGAAAGACTGACACAGATAAATCAAAACTGAAACTTGCTCTTCACAACAAACATACAATCGCTGCCTGTGGCCATCGGTCCCGTGTGAATGTGGGCCAGTGTGCAGCCCGTGGACGGGCCAGTCGCCGCGTGCATCTCTGTGGTGGGCGCACACAATCCCAGAGGAGCCTCGCCCTGACACCTGCCAATGGCCTTTTCTCTCAGCCATAAGAGTGTGGAGTTGCTGAGAAGCCAAAGAGAGCACACCCACTCCCCCACCCTGGTGACATTATCTACAGCACCACCCGCCTTTATACAAACAGGCACACCAGGACCAAGCAAAGTAGAGCTCACTATCATACTGCCAACGTAGCACAACGCACACTAGATCTGGGCTATTTTTCACCTTCAAACTGAAAAGAAGTCAATACAATTGAAGAGTGCTTTTATTTTATCTCTGAGGACAGCTCAGGCCCTTGGCATAACAAGGTTTATGTTGACAGATGCACATGAAAATCCTGCTGTAGTTAGATAGCGTAAAGGTAGACTATTTTGCACAGGGATGAGTTCATTCTGACAGAGTATTAAGCTTCACTTCCTTTGCACTTAAGACGACAGTTTCAGAGGTGCTCAGCTCTGCAGAAGGCAGCACTGACCTTGTGCTGCTGTGACAGAGGAGATTAGCAGCCTTGTGCAAAGCTATTTCTCATATCAGGACTAAAGATCGACGGGGACTGCAGCGGGGACTGAAAGTGGAATGACACTCAGGAACTCAAAACTCTGTCGGTGGAGGATAGTCCGTGAACAGAGCGGCACGCCGTGGCGTTCCGAACAGAAATATCTGAAATAACTGAAGAGAACAAAGATACCGTGAAACACAAAAAGACAGCAAAACTTTTAATTAAGCCAGCGCTCTCCCCACACTTTTCACTTTCTCCTGAGCAACGGACACGTCTCTTCTTTTGGTCAGAGGCCGCATAACGGGCACACAATGCCATGGGGGGGTTGGCATTCAGGTGACTGAAGTGCCGCCTGCACGTGAGTTTGCACAGCAGAACCCTACAGTGAGTTCCCCCAGACCCACTGAACCCTAACCCCGCAGACTCAAATGATCTGAGACTCTCCACTGCTACTCATTTAACCTCAAAAACTGAATAAAAACGAAATTTCCCCCGTGCTCCTGAATTCCTCTGACCTCCCTGCAATATTATTTTACAATAATATTGGTGCCTTATTTTCCAGAGGCTGCTAAATTTCACCATGCTAAAATAAGCAAATGATTTCATATATGCAAGAGGAATCCATATTCTACATTTTAATATCCACTGGATTATTATAAACCGATAGGTGTCATCTTCAGCAGGAAAATGCCTGACACTACATCAAGGTTCTGCAGAAACAGTGACTAAAGCTTATTACCTATGGCCAAAGTTATTTCATTCATTAACTTAAAACTAAAACTCCACCGCAAAATATATTAAATAAAAGGACATACTTTGTTTGATTAAAATATGAAATTGGGAGGAAGGTAAATCATTATTAGCAAGTCAGCTGACCAGCAGGAGTCACACGCATCATCACAGAGTCACAGATAAGCATCGATTTACTGTAGCTCTCATTTCTGATGAATTTCAATATTTTCATTAAATTTAAACTGACTGCTTGAAATTATGGTTGACTTACAGATGCCATCTTTAGTGAACAAAGTGCCTGCTGCTACACCAAGGTTTAACAGAAACAGTGACTAACCCTTCAACCAACCTTTTTGAAACTGAGAGCTACTTCACGGATACCGAGTCATACGAAGGCACCAGTTTGATACACTCTTCTTAAATAACAAATTTGTTCAGTTTACCTTTAGTTATATACCGTATTACTATTGATACTCATCTGTGTGAAGACACTGATCACGTTTATAGTTTTATGAAACTTTGTGTATAATAAACATGCTTCAAATGCTTATTTTTAGACACTGTTATTTTCAAATTATATAAATACATGTGTGATTAAAGAAGAATGGAAGCAGGGTCAAATTAAATTTTAGACGCTGCTCACTGGTGAGCTGTGCTATTTTTAGAACAGGTCCGCGGGCGACTCATGCGGTCCTTTGGGGCATCCTGGTGCCCGCGGGCGCCATGTTGGTGACCCCTGCCGTAGAGGTTTTACAGACAATGCACAATAAAAATGAGTAAGTAAAAGTTTGGTGGCAGTTTCTGAAAGTTTGATAGTAGGTAAAATCTAGTAAAAACTCCCACATGAGTTCTGAAGTGATGAAACCGTGCAACATTCTCATCCTCCACTCATTTTAAATCATCTTATTTTAGACAAGAATTTGATGAAACGTTGTCACTTTCTGCAAATGTGGTACTGGTATCTATACTATTCTTGTATTATACTTTATTATTTGTATTTAATAATAGTATTTGTATATTACTGAGAAATAAAAAGAAAGTAACTGAATGCATCTTAAGAACTATAGAGACATTAGGTTACTCAACCTAACATTAGCATCAAGCCTTGTTACCTTCAATAAAAATATAACCATGCATACATGAAAGCAAAAAGGAAAAAAACAAACCTAAACACATAAATATAAAGATACAAACGGCTATAGTCTACTTGAAACTTGAAATAGCAAAACCAAAACAATTTGACCCTAAAACTGCCAAAGCTGTGAGGAAATTAAGATCTTTAGTGTACGCCAGCCTGTGCAGTCGATTGCTGAAACCAAACTTGTTATATGCAAATACCATAAGTAACTCCTTCCTGTCACAGATTTTTTCCCCTCAAAGTCTCTCTGCCAGAAAAAAAAAAACAGTTTGCAATTCAGCAAACTGGGCAAACAAAAACCCTTGTATGCTACAAAAGAAGAAAAGTGACAAACCTTTAGCTAGCTGTGATAAATGATTCAATTTTGAAATCAGGTTTATTTTATGACTATTACCTGTGTCCAAAGTTATTTAATTCATCAACTTAAAATGAAAACTCCTCTGCAAAATATATTAAGTCCAAGTACATACTTTATCTGATTAAAATGTGAAATTGGGAGGAAGATAAATCATTATTAGCAAGTCATCTGACCATCAGGAGTCCCACATCTGTCATCACAGAAACAAAAATAAGCATCAATTTACTGTAGCTCTCATTGCTAGGGAATGCCAATGTTTTCTTTACATTTAAAATGATTGAAATGTTCAACATCCTAAAAGCCACCAAATTAACAGACAGAATCGTTCCTGAAGCATAACCAACAGCTACGGGATTAAAATATGCAGATGATCTCTACAATTCAACATAAAGTAAATGAATCGTACGTGGGTCCTTCAAGGTCCTTTTGGTATTCTGCCAACTTCTCGTTATTTTGCTTCCGAGCTTACGAATGACAGTGGCCCAAAAAAAATTTAACACATGAACTGTATTTCCTAGCAGTGAGTTACCATTGGTTATCTACAAGTAAATGAATAAAAAATACAATCCCATGTTACATTTAAAACCTAGCTGTGTATCGATACTACATTGTTCATCTTCTGATGAAGTTTGACCACGATTGTCAATTCATCGCGTGCATCACGGCATCTGCAACATCTGGCTTGGTGATTGTTAATAACGTTACTGGTTTTTGACGTCTTCCTTCTGATGCATCACTATTCAAAGCTTTGATTTGCCAGCAGTATGATTGCTGTCTGACGAGGTAACACCACAACTACTTTGCGCTAAAAGTGCTGAATGCCAACATTAAACCTCTAAGTTGCTAAATAGCAATTGCTACATACAGTAACCCTCTGCCCTTGCCCGGGCTGACAGAAATAAACATCATCACTCTGTTTTGGGGGAGGATCGTTATTGCTAGCTAAGTGAGTGCTTGCGTGCATGAAAACAAAACAGTCACAGGGAGAGCACGGGGCAAATCGAACCGTTTCTATGCCTAATTCGCTAGTGAACATATGATCACAAAAATGTCCGTGTTCGAGTAATAACAATAACGCTTTCAGATTCTCTTACCCGTCTTTGCGCTTAGCTTTATAAACATGACCGTAGGTGCCTCGACCCACTTTGCAACCTTCATATTCAAACAGATCTTCTACTTTCTCTCTTTCCGCCGCGAGCTTTGTTTTGAAGTCGTAATCCATTGTTACCCATAAATATTTCTTAATTTACAATAAAATAAAATATTAATTATTACATGCATTAATTAAATAATCTGATCGTTTTATTCCCCCACCATTTCCTTGTTTGGGATTTTGGTCTGCTCCGCTCAATGTTCACTGGCTCGTTGACGTTTCTGATTGCGGCGCAAGGCATTCTGGGGTCGGTAGTTTTTGATAACCAGCTCGGCGCCGCCAAAAGGCCCGACCCCAGCTCATTAAACTACAATCCTCACACCGCTCTGCGGTTAACGCACTTGCGTAGTAACATGCACTAAAATACAAAAAACAATGCGGGTATACGTACTTCATATCTTGGATTTTTTACGTATGGGCTGAAAACGCAAGTTTATCATTAATCATTCGATTTTGTTTTCGCAAGTCTTCAGCGATTTTGCACATAAATTTAAATTTTGACCAACATTTCATGGTTTCATTCAACAACATTTATAAGTAACATTGTTCGCAAACTAGCCATAGAAAAATAATGACGTATGCAGCACTTTGGCGCTTTGTGCGTGTTTTGCGCCACAACCAAATAACGGAAAAGCACATTAGAATTCTAATTAAGCAGCAGCTGTTTATGGAATATTTTTGTTTAATTAACTGTAAGACAAATAATTGACATTTTCTCTACCCAGTTTAATATCAATACAAATACACGTGATATCGATTTGCATATATATTTTTTTCATTACAGGTGCATTAATTATGTAGAATCAAATATATAATTTTAATTATTACCATCACTCCACTGTAGCAAGAAAGTTCAGAATGTGATAGCTACGTTTTAAAAACTGATTCACGAATAAACGAAACCTCAGATACACAACCTTATTGGAATATTTAAAACGCTTAGTATTTGTGATTTATATGCTCTATATTTTCTCTGAAACGTAGCTGAGAAATAGTTATTTTTTAGTTTTCAACTAGTTATCAAATATTTAATGTTTAATATTACATTATTGAAAATCAATTTAACTCGTGAAATAATTAATCGCTGTTACACATAATAAAAGACAGTCCGTACCGCATTCAAGTTTTATGGGATATACATGATACACGAATAATTTATATCACTAGTGGAGCGAGTCATGCTTCTTCTACCATTCCCTGAAAAAAAATGACGATTAGGTGTCACGCCCCTCTGTGAAATTATTGACAATTGCAATGGCCAATCGGATTGTTTATTGTAACTGTCGGGATCTGTGATTGGTGTAAAATTGGAGACTGGCTTCTTGGCGACTGTTAAAATCCTTCGGTCTTCCTTGTAGCTCGGCTTTACACAGTATGGCCGGCGATATTAGCTAGCGCTCGCTTTACGGTATTCTCTGCAAAAGGGAAGACGGTAAACCCAAGAAAGCTATACCTGGACTGCTAAAGGACTGTACTGAAATATTAACTTAACTATCAAGGAAGGATTAATTAAGTTGAAAATAAGCAACGTGTAATTTCTGTTGTTGGTGTCTGTTGTCTCACGATGGAAGAGAACGGTGCACACTTCTTCGAGGGGACCGAGAAGCTGTTGGAGGTGTGGTTCTCCCGAGAAGATGAGACCAAAGGAACCGGGGACCTTCGTATCATCCCAAGGTTAGTATCCTCCAAAATCGTTTTCAAACACCTTTGACTACATCTGTAGCGAGGTGTGTTGGGCCTTTTTCGAATTGAGTGTCATTGAACTATGCAGCCTTGGCCAGACGTTCTATTTGCCTATTCTAGTAGGTTTGCGATCTTCTTATCGGTATTATTCGGCTACCTTAACTAAGTATCGGTGGTTTATATGGGCCTTTGCCAAATATGGTGTGGAAGTCGACGCCAATTATTTGATGTTTATTTGTGCCTATTAATAATACGGCCGTCAGACATCCCCACCCCAACGCTCGCTCATTCATTCATTTATTACTGACTAGATGAAATGTGTAGCTGGTGATTAGTGATCATGACAAAATGAAAAAAAATCGGTAGCAGTGAGCTAAATGCGACCGTTTTGGGGGAGGGAGGACTTGGTAAATGGTGTGCGCCGAAGCACAGTCGGGTCCTTAATACTCATTCGTCATGTCTCGGGGCATGGTCCTGCGTAGCTAGCTAGTTAAAATGGCCAGGGCAGCGCTAATGCGCAGCGCTTGGTCGCCGGCCAGCCGCTTATCTAACGCCAAATAACGCTGCTTTTCTTTGGCAGATTTCTTGCCGCTCATCTGTATGGTTCCCTGTGCTTTTGGGTGACTTTGGATTAACGTGGAGGGTTAGAATCTGCGGATGGTCTTCGGTAATTTTCCGCTCGCTGGTCTGCGTGACGCGCGGGGCCCAGGCATGTGGTTCGGCGGCGCAGGGTCCCTGTCCCTCCGCGCAGCTCGCGAGCAGCAGGAAGTGCCGCAACGGCCGCCGGTCCTTCAGATTTACGAGCACTGCGGCGGCGTTTCTGCGCTCACATGTGTGCGATTTATTACTTTAATGTAGAGGGCCGGCAACAGTAAGCTGACGTTACGACGAAATACGGAAACTTGGTCTAGCCGTGAGATTGGACGCACCACGTGTCTTGCGTTCAACATTACTGATAACGGGTTAGTCTTTGCACAGGTGCGCTCATTTCGCTGAAGTCTTTTGGACGATTTAGTCTTTAGCACATTGCTACTGCGCCTTGATTTAACCCGACAATCGGAACTCCATGTCAGTAGTTTCACAATTTGATTCACGTTCATTCATTCGCTAGCAGACCAGTCCTGCATCTTAGATTTAGACTTAACTAAGTCACGTTTTTAGTCCTTGAGATTTGATCTTTTTTTTGCTCCACCCTCTCCTCCTATTGGCTGACTCCATCGGCCACTAAATGGGGCGCAACTGGTGTTGCGACACCCGCGAGTCGCCACCGTTCCGCTACAAGGACACGCAGAAACGCGGTCGCCCTTAAAGGGGCCGCGGCCGTGTGCGTGGTGACGCCCGCCTATGTTCGTCAGACGTGCTCCGGTTACGCCTTTTCGATTAAAATACCCCTTACTAGCAAGATTTGTGCGTTCTGGAAAACAATATTTAACATGGCTGGACTATTACTTGGCTGAACGGTTTATGAGAATGGGAAGAACGTTTTGAAGTTTTACACCCCCCGCCCCCTTTTTTTTTTTTTAAAAAACCTTCAAAATAGCTGCGTAAAGAACTTTTAATATTGCTACTTGTGGTCGACTATTACCATAACCATTATACACCATAGCCAAAATGTTATGGGGGTAGTATTAAGTGAAATTCTGCACCAACATATAATCATTATATGGAAATGGAACGTGCGTTTGAGAAATTGCTGCTCGATCTCTCCCCCCCCCCCTCCCCCATCAATGCAGCAATTCCACACTTTAGCTACTGCATGTAGCCACACTGCGTAAGCAGATATTGCCTGTGTAATACAGGGCTCTGCCCCCGCACAGTTTTTAATTTTTGTAACGTGTCAGAATATTGAATTCCTTCAGTATGTCAAATGCTAAACCAATGCAATTTTTGGTTGGTGCAATCAACTGGAAGATCAGGAACAGTTACTGTTTTAACCCCTCTGCCGTTACATACATTTGCACTGGCTTTTGATATGTTCCAGTAAATCTTGATGACTTTGATGTTAAGGGGAATGTATTTGCTTGAATGCTTCCAGGAAGTTTTCTCAAAAGTTGAGAATTTTGTCCAGTTGCTCTTGTCTAGCATTACAAAATCGCTTATTGGCAGCTCGTCAGAATCCTAACTCGCTGTCAGTGGAAGGTGATTCCCCTCTCTTGAGTTTCATGGGAGTGGCCGGTTGATCGAATGATGCCAAGATTTTGTTTGCAGCTCAACTGGATTAGCTACTCCGTGTCAGTGGATGGGGGGTGGAGCCCTGCCAGTGACCGAATATGTCCACAAGGACGTTGGATTCAGATCACTTAGCTGCAGGCTCAGCGGTTACATGTAGCTGAAGCATTTCTGTCGAGTAGATGCTTTCGTCAACAAACACAGAAGTGAGACGGTTAAGTACGTCACAAGCATACAGCTGCACTGGAGCTACCTCTTGGAACGAGAGCTATACGGAATACCGTTAGAAATCTAATGTCAGAAGGACTGTTCAAATAACACCGGGTGCCATGTTGGGCATTTGCACGTCTGCGAAACGTATTTAAATTGTTGCTACTACAGCATTGATCTAACACTTTAGTTTTCGCACTGGAACCATTTTTCTGTTGAGGTGGAAGCTGTTTGAGTACTAGTTGGGGTCACAAGACCTCTGTGTCAATGGATGAATTAAAATATACTTCCATAATTGAGAATACATTTGAAATAATGGCAAGGTTAGAATGCAGTGAGGACTAAATGGCTTTATCATTTTGAACAATTGATGAATGGAAGTAAGATGTTGCTGTAACAGCTTATGAATAATTGAACAGTGAGTGGGTAGCTTTTGGCTGCATACCTAATGTTTTTATCTGGTATGGAGTTTTTAACTGTGATAGTGTCGACTTTCATAATAAAACCTGCAGCGTTTTGTAAATGCATCTTCATACATCGGAGTGATGTGCTACTGTAGTGTACTAATGGTAAAGATGGACGTTCCTCATCCTCTCCAGGAAATACACACATGTGAACCGACTGCCAGATGGCATTACAATTGGGACCAGCCGATCATGTGCGTTGATACTTACTATTGCGCCCTGTGCCTCGGATCTGGCAGACAGTGACTCATCATACCATAGTCTACTCTTTGCTCTGCTAATGCCATAAATGGCTGTTGCCAGGTGCTGAAAGCAGCTTGTGAATTCCAGCACTTAACTGGCAGTGTACCGCTGTCCTTTTTGGCCCTCGCTGCCTGGTCATACTCCCATGAAGTGATTACTAGCTGTAGGGCTGCTTCATGTGAACTTTGTTCCCCTCCCGTGGCCATTTCTGAAGCGCCCATCGTGACTCTCCTGGTCAGTAAACATGGGCGGTGTATTCTGAGGCAACATTTCATATTAACCATGCTCTAGAACCGTATTTATTTATTTTTTCCCTGTAGACTGCTTCCTTTGTGTGCACCTTCGCTGTCGTTCATCTGCTTGGATTCTTGTTCTCGCTTTGTGCTAAGGAGAGAGGTGTCTCTCTAGCAGCTCATTAGGACAGGCGGTTCATACTCTGGTGCCCCATGGAGACGCTTTCATCTATTTTTTATTTTTTTTTTGAGCAGAATTGCTAAAAGCTTTTCATATCACCCCATACAGGTTAGACAAAAATAATACAAAGGGATTTTCCTACCAGCCTAGACGGCCATGTTAATTTTGGGTATACAGGGGGCTATGTGACTCCATTCTGATTAGAGGTGTGGTATGATGGGTGTGTGGTCAGGCGTCTCTATTACATATGACCTTCCCCTATGTCAGGCGTATTATAATTCACAGCATAGCTGACCAAACATTATGAAATCAGATTGATCCTCCCCCTTTCAAGGAAATCAAATGATTGTTTGCTAAGGTTGCCCCCCTTCATATGAGATGCAAGTGTTATGGATAAGCAAAGGTAGAGGAGATTAGGAAGAGGGCAACTGCATTGTCACTGTATTGTGTACAGTGAGTTGTATGGCGTGCAAAGGCGACTCGCACGTGTTTTACCTATAGGTGAAGATGCACCACCTTTGTCATGCATGTAAAACTCCTTTAATTAAGTCAATAGAATAAAATGTTTAATTCCCTTAGGTCGAGGGACTCAGCTCTGTAGTGAAGTCAAGCTAGAGATGTAGCTTTTTTTTTTTTTTTTTGGAAGCTAATTTTGTCTTTAGATTGAGCGTTTATGAACTTTGTACTTTTTTAATACCCATATTAGACTTGCGGTGAAACGATATGAAAATTTTACTCACTTTAATCACGATATATTATCATAGTTATCAGTATTATCACGGTATCACTAAAATGTGCAATGTTCAAAAAGTACTGATACACAAACTGAAATCATCATTTCGCCAAGTTTTACATGAAACAAACACATTTAGCAGCTCTATGCATCACAATATTAAATGTGCATTGACATAAAAAAAAATCTGCAATAATGCTGTCAGTCTGTAATTTTAACTGTGGTTTACCATGAAACCAGTAACCGTTCCGTCCCCACCATAAATGTAGCCTTGGTTGCTTGCATGGTGTTGAATCATCATAACTAATCTTGCCATAGCCGTTTGCCCATGAGGCTGCTGTAGATTAAATGTGTGCGAGATTCTTCCTGTGACGGTGCTGAAAAGGTTCCTTACCATGGCTCTCTCTTTCCAGGTTTGAGTGGGACAAGCTGCTGGAGAATGTGCATTGTTTGATCATAAGTGTGACAAAAACTGACAAGCAGGAAGCTTATATACTCAGGTGAGTGTCCTCGTTCACTGTCATCTCCTCGGTGGTGCGCTTACTGACTCCTCCCCCTCCCTCCCCCCCCTTTCTGCAGATTAAAAAGCAGGTCTTGGATGCAAGGCTCTTATCTCCGTCCGTTGCCCCAGCGCTGCCTGGAAACGGGCTCATCTCTAAGTGGGGGGGTCAATATACATTGTTGAGTCGCTTGTAAATAGTCTTCCGAGCTGGTGGAGTGTACGGATTGGTTTTCAGCAGCCATAAAAGCCAATGAACCCTTTTCCCTTGGAAACCATGTCAACAATTTACCTTCCTTCCCCCCCAGTGCATGGATGAGTCCACCTGTCCTTCATTGAACTCTGGTGGAATATGGCATGTCCACACCTTGTTGAATCATAGTAGATGACAAGGTCTTTGGGCAGAATGTCTGGCTGTCCCTCTTAGTTTCAAATATTCTATCCTCCGGGGGAACTTGCTATTCCTGCATCGGGGCTGAAATGGATACGGTGGAATCCACCGGGTTGGTCTGGGGAAATCCACAATTCATTTAGGGCTCCAACTTGCAGAAGCGGGGATGTCTCCCAGAATGCCTTGCTCTGGCTCGTATTTTGAGGCTTGGCCTGATTTTTATTTTGCTGGCCTGGACAGCCTTGCGGCCCACTGTGCCCGATTTATCTCTCCTGTCTGCAAAATGGCTCACGGCTTTCCGCGTGTGATTTCTTTATAGTTAATATCTTTCAGATCCATCCCAGGAGGTCTACCCTTGACTACTCTTCTGCTTGCGGATCTTGAGAGAGCTAAAACTAACTACAAATTTAGTGTGTGTGTTTTAAAATGTACTGTCCTTCATCAAGCTTATTGGCAGCAGTAGTTTCTGGAGATCGTGCAATAATCTCTGATTTAAAGGGGCTCTTGCGGTTTTAGGGGAAATGACTGCCTTAAGTGTCTGACACCCGCATGCTGACTGTCTTCCAACAGTGAGAGTAGCATGTTTGTCTCCAAGAGACGTTTCATTTTGAAGACATGTGGAACTACCCTCTTACTGCAAGCACTGGTTCCTCTGCTGGAACTCGCCAGAGAATACTGCGGCTTTGACGCTATCGAGGTACCACCGTCGCACATCAAGGCCGCCTGTCATGACTTTTTGTTGTTCGGCTGAAAGATCCCGGCCATAATGCGTGCGGTATGAATTGCAGTAAGAACATTTGTATGAAAAATGAAGAATGATTTAACAACTGAGTGCGATTCATGAGTCATGGCTTTTAAACAGCGTTGTGATCAAACGGGACATGCAGATGCCGGTTAAGTGGCATGCTAGCAGGCTATTTGAATCAAGACAGGATTGTCAAGGCTCAGACTTTCATAGACGGAAGCGTGGACATCGCTGTAATTTACGGTTTCCACTAGGTTTTGCAGAAGCTTCATTTAATGCCTTGCATTTTCATCTGCATAAAATTCAGGTCCATGACAAGGAAATATTTTCCTGACAGACTCTTTCATTTCTGCAGAATTTTTTTTATTCCCGTAAGAACTTCATGAAGCCAGCCCACCAGGACTTTCCCCACAGGAACTTCCAGGAGGAAGTTGAGTTTCTTGGCCAGATATTCCCAAGTTAGTATTTGGTCATTTGGGAGAATAATGGTCTAATTTTGTATGAAATGGCAAGATTGTTTTTCACAATGTTTGTTCCAAATTTTTTCTCCTTAGATGGAGCAGCGTATTGCATGGGCCGTTTGAACACTGATTGCTGGTAAGGTTACACTTTTGTAGTTCCTGTATGGGCAGGTTGATCTGTGAATTGATTATGAAGATGCAAAGATGGGCAGCTGCTCTGGGTATGAAAAGCTCTTTGTTGTTGCAGGTACCTGTTTACTCTGGATTTGCCAGAGTTATGGGAGAACAAGCATGCGGATCAGACCCTTGAAGTTCTCATGAGTGATCTCGAACCAGCGATTATGGACCAGTTCTACATGAAAGACGGTGTTTCTGCAAATGATGTCACTCGTGTAAGCGTATTTCTCTAAATGTGCATGATGAGGAATAGATGTCCATAAAGGTTTCTCTCTGCTAATTGACAAACGTCTTTGCTTGGTTGACAAAATGTAAATCCATCTCTTCAGATGAGTGGGATTCGTGACCTGATACCAGGTTCTGTGATTGATGCCACAATGTTCAACCCCTGTGGCTATTCGATGAATGGAATGAAGATTGATGTGAGTGAGCCTGCTTTTGCCCCTCAGTCTTATCGCTCGGTATCAGATTGGGACTGCAGCAGTTAATTTTTAATTTTTTGTGCCATTTCACCTCCAGGGAACTTACTGGACGATCCACATCACTCCAGAGCCTGAGTTTTCCTACGTGAGCTTCGAAACTAACCTCTCTCAGACCTCCTACGATGATCTGATTAGGAAAGTTGTCGATGTCTTCAAGCCGGGGAAATTCGTGACTACACTCTTTGTTAACCAGGTATTGTACCCCCGGCCACGTGCCCTTTTGGAAAGGTTTAGTATGTCAGTCTGGTGTGTTATACGCTAACCCCTGTCTCTCTCGCCTTTTCAGAGCTCCAAATGTCGCAGCGTCTTTTCTTCTGCACAGAAACTTGAGGGATACAAGCGCCTCGACCGCCAGTTGGCCCAATTCAACGATTACAATTTCGTCTTTACCAGTTATGCTAAGAATCTCCAGCAGCAGCAGCAGAGCTAAATATGAAGAAGCGTAAAAAGAAAGCTGGCCGCTGGGGGCTCTTCCCCGAGGGCCGTTTTCTCCGAGTTGGAATCCCTCTGTCACTCTGCTGCCGTCGTTCCAAGTTAACAGGCCCTAGTTTAACTTCGAGTTTGAATTGTATGCATTCTTGTATCTATGATTTAGATAACCTGCATGACAGCTCTGTTCTCTGTTTAGATATGCTAGCCCACTCTTGCTGTAAAATTGAAGTGCATGTAGAGGAATTAACCGTGCACTGTTTCAAGCACCCCTCTGGTGCCCCCTTACGCTCCCACCGTTGTGGCCCCTTCCTGCAGGTCTCCCCCCACATCCCTCACAGACAGGGCTTCCGTGCCCACTAGGTGGGGGCCCTGGCACGCTCAGATGGGTACCCGCTCGCACTGTGTGGTTACACGCGTACTGCCAGCCAGCAGGCTCGCTCATGAATTTGACTCTTTCCAGCCTGTGTCCTGCAAATCAGCGTCACCATGCTAACGGAAAGCACTTTAAGAGTACCTGCTTTGCCGGCTTGATCCTCACACACTTGGGCTGTGTTCAAACCCACCCCACCCCATCTCACCTCACGTGATGGTGCGGCTGGGCAACGCGGCCATGACGGGAGGCCCAGTGAACAAAGCCAGCAGCAGGTGTTGCTCTATGTCCCAAAGCCCATAACATTGCATCTCGAGTTGACCCTCTGGTGTCACGGCCAGTGGGATTCCCCACGCGCATGTTCAGTGGATCCAGGTACAAAATGCCATTTGAGTATATAATTAAAAAGCACTTTAGTATGGCATACTTGAAATTGCAGTTTGCTACACTTCTGGATTCTGGCCCTCCACTTTTGGTCAAATGAGTATCCTTAACACACACAGCAAGGTAACCAGTTAATGAAATAAGCAGGAAGTACTTTACCTGCAAGGCTTTAATTGACCCGACCTGGGGAACTCTGGCGAGTAGTAATATCGGGCAGGTCTGCTCATTCCCCCGCAGAACTTAGGCAGAGCCCTCCTGCTACAGCTCAGGCCCTCTGGTGGCATCTCCGTACCAGCTTAGGCTCAGCACGGCTGGCTCTGTTAGTGACCTGGTACTCAAGCACTAAATTAGGCTGTGCTTAAGCTCTGGGGGGGAGGGTTAGGTTCCAGGAGCAGGAATGAGCAGCTCTGTTATATTTCCAGGCAATCAAGTCATTTGTTGACTGTTTGACATCCAGTATTGGGGGAGGAGGATTGTGGCATTGCAGCGCAGTGTGGCCACAGAATGCTGGCTTTCCCTATTATGTTATCTGACCTAAAATGGACACAATGAATTTGACCCTTTGCCTAGTGTAAAGCATGCCCCCTCCCCTCAAGTTTTGTGAATGACATGGTTTCTCCCAGAAACGGGTAACCACACAATGCATGCTCACCAATCTCGGCATGCCAGGGTCATCCCGGATCATTCCACACGACTACTGCATAAACTGCCATTATGTTTTTTTTTTTTTTTTTTTTTACTGTACACAGACATGCTTGCAGTGAATCGGTCCAAAATGTGACACTTGCAGTTTTTGGAGTAGCATCAATGCCCTTTGTTCGGTGGCAGAGGTCCTGTGACTCTAGTGCATGTGACTTGTACTGTATCGCCCGGCAGTGTTGTGCACTGCAGTTGTGTTCACCCTGTATTTAATGCACTTCACCCTTCCCTCCTCTCAGCAGCCGTAATTTAGTTGAAGCAGAGACATCTTGGCCTTGACTGGGCATGTGGTAACTGAAACCTGTTCCCAGGAAAAAGTCGGGGGAGGGGGGTGGGGGTGGAGGAGTCTGATGTAATTGAACGCAGCTTCTTCAGTCGGGGAAAATGGAATCCAAGTGAAAACGCAGCTGTGATGACTAGGCTGGCGTACGGGTGGCACTCGTCATCCTCCAGGCAGAGAGCGCAGGCTGACTTGGGCACAGGAACATGGGACCGTTCACTTTCCCGAGCTGCTCTCGGCCGTCACGATTTCGTTTCGTTTCTGGTTATGAATGTCTCCTGGGATGTTTCGCGAAGTGGTAGGACAGCAGTGTTTCTCACGTTTTCTTGTCCAATGGACCACTTTGATTCTGCACTTAAAGTGAGGACCAAAAAATCAGCTCAGAACTGCTTTCTCTGTATCTGGTTCTCAAAGCGCATTTGCTCACATGTGGTTGGACTGTATGGTCCTTGCTGGGATTGGCCACTGCAACATTTTAATGCCAGCTAGTCAATAGCGAGTGATGTGTAAGTACATATGCTCACCATACTGAACATTTTTTTTTTTCCCTCTCCACCCCATCCACAGTAATATTTTCACAATTTTCCACTGAAAGTGCTTTAGACCAGTTGTTCACTGTATTATGAGCCGGTTACAAATCCACTCATTTTGGGGCTTTGTAATATACAGATCAGCTTCCCAGTTGCTCTCCCACCTACCAGTTCCCACTTGATTCTTCAGGAAAGCTTTCCTGGGTAAGATTTCAGTAAAGCCGAATGAGGATGGGCGGAAGCATGAAATATCAGGATGTGCTGAAGAAAAACTTTGCTGTTAATTCTTTTGCTAGTCTTTGGTTGGTCAAGATGTGCTGATTATCTGTACTATGAGCTTGATGCTTTAATAAATGCTTTTATTAAACAATTCTGTTGTCAGTATGGAATTTTACTTTGCCTGGATTATGTCTTGATCAGAACTCAGAAGCAGTGTTACCATTCCACGAGAAGAATATGATCCAAAGTGTCTGAAGTTATGGAATAACCTTTTAGGCTTAAACCCCTTGGTCCTGCATTCATGTGACGTAACGGCTGTGTGGAATTTCCTGAGAACGACAGTGTTTCACGAGATAATTTGTTTACTATTCATAGGTTTGCCATGCATTTCAGTGTGTGATGCGTTCATAAATAGTTAAACCATAACCAGTTTATAAATGAAAGACCATAAATGGAACCAAGCAAACATGTAGAATAGCAAGAAAGTCTATGCCACATTTTGATTGGTTGGAAAATGTTGCCTATTTCATGTTATTGCATGTTATCTATCGGGTAGCTGATTTTAGAATACTAAATTTTAGTTCCCATACTGTTGGTTTTTTGGTTGTAGAAAAATACAACGTTCTGTTGATAATCTGGCATTCAATGTACACTAGGTTCACAGAATGGAGGGTTTCAGACAAGGACCTCAAAACACAAGCACTTAAAACGATCAAAAAAGTAGTACAGAACTGCTTTCTCTGCATCTGGTTCTCGAAGAGCATTTGCCTACCTGTGGCTGGACTGTATGGTCCTTGCTGGGATTGCCCACTGCAACATTTTAATGCCAGCTACCCAACAGCGACCTCCAGACGCGCTAAAACGCATCATCAATCTAGTACAACCACAGCAAGTAAACACTTGAATTCTGGAAAGCTCATTGTTCTGAAGAAAAGGCAGCATCATGAATCTTTTTTCTTTGACCCCCTCCCTCCCACACTTGGCCCTGGGGAAGAAATTGGCTTGCTGACAACAACATGAGTAGAGACCTAGTTTTGAATATTTGAATATGACTAGGCTCTGTTTCTTGGCAATAACTCAGCACAGGCGTGAATGGCTTCCATCATCCACAGAAGACTGATGAATAACAGGAAAGAGAGTATTTATTACACACTTCTGCACCTTTCGGTGAAGTGCACTTTCAGGGCCCAATCTCTTCTCGATTTAGCCTCCATCTTTGTGACCCAATAATAATGCTATAAAATACTTGAATTGTATTTTTTTGTGCATTAACATTGTAAATGGACTGCATTTATATAGCGCTTTACAATATATGACTCACATTCACCCATCCACACACCGGTGGCAGAGGCTGCCATGCAAGGTGCCAACCTGCTCACTGGGAGCAATTAGGGGTTCAGTGTCTTGCTCAGGGACACTTTGATGGGGTCAGGAGGAGTCAGGGCTCGAACCTGCAACCCTCCGACTGCCGAACGCTAGCGCTACCATCTTCTTACATTGATGCTCAAAGTAGCCTGTACCCTGACACTGGTGATAGCACGTGCTCAAAACACAAATCGCCAAACTGCTTAGTTAAACTATATGCTAAATGCGAACAAGCACTGCCAGAGCTTGTGAGGAAATTTTGATGAATTTATAGGAAGTGGTGTGTAGCTCTGCAGGAGAAGACCGTGTGTGTGAATGGTAGGTCTCTGGCAGAAATCCTGTGATTGGTAGAATCGTTTCACCATTGTGCCCATGAACAAGATCCATAACGGAAAAATGGTCCAGAGGTGTCAGATGCATGCAGGAATGGATTACGGACCAGGCCAGCGGGGCCGCTGCCCAGGGGCCCTTGTGGTGCAGGGGGCCCGTGGGGCCCCTAGCCCAAAACAATTTGCAACGCTTATCAACAATGTATTTTCGTTTGTCTATT
>JAABNX020000045.1:3568624-3578999 GCA_015163995.2 Mormyrus lacerda | reverse complement strand
CTCCACACACCTAGAGATATAACCCAACATTCTATTGGCCTTTTTATTGCTTCCCCACACTGGTGAGAGTGGGACATGGAAACATCAACATATAGACCAAGGTCTTTCTCATAATCAGCTACCTTAATTTCAGTGGAACCCATAAAATATC
This sequence comes from Mormyrus lacerda, assembly GCA_015163995.2. Lineage (NCBI taxonomy): Eukaryota > Metazoa > Chordata > Actinopteri > Osteoglossiformes > Mormyridae > Mormyrus > Mormyrus lacerda. Next base: position 3,578,848 of record JAABNX020000045.1, on the reverse strand, counting down.
TGTACTTTATATTTGTGCTTTCTGCATGGATTACCTTACATTTATCTGTGATCTCACTCTAAACATGAAACTTGAGAGCCCTACGTTTTTTCCAGTATTATAACATTAACATGATAATACATTTCAATGGTCATGTATGACTAAATGTAAGTGCTGAAAACATCAAGCTTCATTGCTCTTAGTTAATTAGAGTTTCGGGGTATAATTCTCTCAGAAATCCTGTCAGGTTAGCATATAGGTATCTTACGTTGAAAGTTAAATATGTGACTCATAGTAAAAAAAAATCGTAGAAATCCTGTCAGATTAGTGCGTGTAATGGCAAAAATGCTACATGAAATCCTGAAGTCATTTCATATAATATTACAAAATCGTAACCGTAATAGAACCTTCAAGAAACATTCCCTACATTTTCTCCCAAGGTTCCACAAAATGTGACCTTTTTACGAACGTTCCTAGAATGTTCTCTAAAAGTAGAATGTTCTAAGAACATTCTCTGAAGGTCGGAACTTTCACAGAACATTTCCTGATGGTTTCATGTTTGCTGGGTCTGCAGGACTTTTCCGCTGCCCATCTCTTATGCATCCAATGCATCAACCATGAGTACTGAATATTGGCTTATGTTATATTTGATAGCCAAAGTCGAAACTTTTCTGTCTGCCTCTGTGTTGTTTCTCATTCGGCAGTTTCTTATCCACAAGATCCTTAAATGCCCTTTGAAATCTATTATTTCTTTTAAGACGTATTGAAAAACAATTTTACAGTCAAGTTTACTGGGAGGGGTGAAGTTCCATTGCCAAGGAAATGGCCTGCTACAACCTCTCAGCCCTGGGCCTGGCAGAAACAAGATGGACGCAGTCGGGTGAGGTCAGATTGACCAGTGGCCAGTCCATTATTTATTTTGGACATGAGGAGGCAGCAAACCATACGGACGGAGTGGCCATCATGTTGACAAAAAACACCAGAAAGGCTCTAACTGCATGGGAACCCATCAGCTCTCGCATCATCTCAGCACCCTCAAAACCAACAACAGGAGAGCGAAAGCCCACATAATCCAGTGCTATGCACACACCAATGAGGCAGATGATGAGGTCAAGGACAGGTTCTATGACAACCTAAACCAACTACTCGGTAGAATTGGGGCCAGGGACCTCATTATCCTGATGGGGGACTTTAACGCCAAGATTGAGGGATATGAGGCAGTGATGGGTAAACATGGAGTGGGGACCATGAATGAAAATGGCGAGATGTGTCACTCCCTGATCGTCCGCTCCTCTCGTGTGCCACGCCCCCTCATCAACCCCGTGTGGATTTCCTGTGTTTATCAGCTGTTCTCGATTGTTGTCAATTAGTCCATTGTATTTAGTCCGCGTTTCTGTTTGTTTCCCCAGTCTGGTCATTGTAATGTTATGTCAGCCTGTGCGTTGTCCCTTTCTGGTGCTGCTGCTAATTAAACCCCGTGTTTTCCCCCCGACTTCTGGCATCCCGTGCAGTTTATCAGCGCTCCGTGTGCCCGGACGCGTGACAAGATGTTTGCTGAGACCTGTGTGAACAATAATCTGGTGATAGGGGGGAGTGTTTTTCCCCACAAGACAATCCACAAATCAACCTGGATGTCACCGGATCATGTCATGGAAAACCAAATCGATCACATTTGTATCAATAAAAAGTTCAGAAGAATTATGGAAGATGTCAGGGCGAGACGGCGATCCGAGGCTGTGTCTGCCCCCCATCTCCTGGTGGGAAAATTCAAGCTAAGGCTGAAGATACATCTTCAAGCGAAGGGTCAAAGGGCGAAATACAACACTGACTACCTCAGCAATGTTCAAATGACAAAACAGATCAAGGATATTCTGTCAAAGAAAAACGCAGAGATACAGCTTGGAAAGATGGATGGATGGATGGACAATAAATGATGAGTGGGGACATTTAAAAGTTGCTTAGAGCTCGACATGTGAGGAGACTTTTTGGGGAGAGGATTCCTAAAACGCAAAGAATGGATGACACCAGAAACCTTCAACATAATCCAGCCGAGGACAAAGCTGGAGGAAAAAGTCAACGCAAGAACAAGATCTTAAAAAGCGATGGCTCAAAAGTACAACCATTGGCACAAAGAAGTACAGCAGAACACCAGGAGGGATAAGAGATCACAGGTAGAGAGGCTAGCTAAGGAGGCAGGAATCGCAACATCTCAAAGAAATATGAAAGAACTCTATAACATCATGAGGAAATTGTCTGGGACATATCAACAAAATAATAAACCGATTATGGGTAAGAATGACCAACTACTTTTAACCCCAGAAGAGCAACTCAATAGATGGGTAGAGCACTTCCAAGAGGTTTTGAACAGACCACCACCAGCAGAGAAGCCACATATTCTTAAGACAAGGAAACTGCTAAAGACCAAGTGTGACAGACTAACAAAAACGGAAATAAGAACTGCAATCAAACAAGTGAAAACATGAAAGGCTGCTGGCCCTGACAATATTCCATCTTAAAACTGATATAAATACATCTACAGACATGCTCTACAGCCTCTTTGGGAGAATTTGGGGGGATGAAAAGACCCCCACCGAATGGGCAAGAGGGGCACATAGTGAAACGAACAAAGAAAGGTAACTTAAGAACGTGCAACGACTACCGGGGGATTACCCTACTTTCAGTGCCCAGTGAGGTCTTTAACTGGGTCATCCTCAGCCGTCTTCAGGAAGCTGTAGACAAGAGGCTGCGGGATCAGAGAGCAGGATTCAGGAAAGATCATCATGCACAGATCACACAGCAACGCTACGCATCATCACTGAACAGTCTATTGAATGGAACACGTCCCTGTACATGAACTTCATTGACTTTGAAAAGGCTTTTCAAAATCCCCACCAAGATCATAAACCTAATCAAGAACTCATATGATGGCACCTTATGTAAAGTCATGCATGCAGGCCAGCTTTCCCGGAGCTTTGAAGTCAAGACGGGTGTTAAACAGGGATGTCTTCTCTCACCATTCCTCTTCCTCCTCGCAGTTGACTGGGTCATGAGGGAAGCAATGGAGGGGAAGAGAAATGGAATTCAGTGGACTATATGGCAGCAGCTGGATGGTCCGGAATTTGTGGAAGATATAGTTCTCCTTTCACACACACAGACACAAATGCAAGAGAAGACAGACAAACTTGGTCTCGCTCCCAATATAACAAAAACAAAAGTGATCAAGATCCACTCCAAAACCAGCAACTTCATTTTCATGCACAACAGGAGGAAGGAGCTTTTATCTACCTTGGCAGTGTTGTGGATACCACCGGAGGGACGGATGCAGACATCAGAAGCCGGATCAACAAGGCTAGAGTGGTGTTTAACATACTCAGAAAGATCTGGAGCTCAAAAAACATCACTAACACTAAGATACGCATCTTACTCGAACGCGAAACAGGTGATGCTATATGGATCTGAATCAAGGAGAACAACAAAACTAAACACACAGACTGCAAACATTCATCAACACCTGCCCAAGAAGGATACTAAACATTTGGTGGAAAGACAAGGTGAACAATGTGGACCTGTGGAAAAGAACAAGTCAAGACCCCATAGATTTACAAATGTGGAAAAGAAAATGGAATTGGATTGGTCACACCCTCAGGAAACCTGCCAGAAGTATTACCCGTCAAGCCCTGAAATGGAACCCCCAAGGGAAAAGGAAACGAGGCCGTCCCAGGAACAGTTGGGGAGGTGTAGAGGCAGAAATGTCCGAGAGTGGGCACAACTGGGGATTAATCGAGCAAAAAGCCATGGATAGAGTGAAGTGGAGGGTTATTCGTAAACGGTCTATGCACACAAGATGAGCAAAGGGCTTAATGATAATGTAATGAATGGAGTTACTTCAAGTAACGCAAACAATATTCCAAAGTATAAAATAATCGTGCAAAAAATGAAAAGTAGGTCAAAATCTGGACGGCAATCTGTCAAAAAGTTATATAGGCCTAATTGTATAATTGCGTTACGAAGTTGCATGTAACATCCGCTCAGGAAAAGCCACGGAACTTAGATTTTAAAGACAAACGATTACATGAAGGATGTCGAATCGTTGTGGATCGTTTATATACACTAGATGTCGCTGTAAACTCCCATAAGGCACCAACAATAGTGTATATAGGATAATACAGAACTGCTCCAAATTTGGAATTTTAAGAAACTCGTGTTTCCGATTTATAGATATTTACATTGAACATTATATGATGCGCGAATGACACGCATATTGTCACACCAAATAATTGTATATTTTTATTGTCTTGTATTACCTGCAAACACATTATATTTCAGCACGGCTAAACTTAATGCAGTAATGTAGGAAGTGAATACTTTTAATAGCTTATAGGATTAAAGAATTGACATAATTAGTTAAGCTCCATACTATGCCAGTCATGCGTGGCTTGCCATTACTCTAGAATTAACTGAGAAGATAGTGTCCAATGAGCGAAAGTCCCGCCCCTAAACTGACGTATATTTTACAGTATTGCAACACTGCTAGTCACTTGCAAGCAGGCTGCAATAAGTGGGTACACTTAAATTAGATGGAATTCACATTTTGTCTTGCATTTTATGACAAGAAATACTCAACAATAAAATAAGCATTAAAGTGCTTTTACTGATGTGAGGAACACATCTAAAATTCAGATCACCGCTTTATGTTTTAAGTTGGTTACCTGCTTGTAGAGTACACAGTGAGGCGGCCAAAAGGCTTAAATCAATTTCATTTAGTGCTGCTATTATATGCATTTTACTGCATCAGTACCCAGCAGAAGAGCGGCACGAGAAGACTGGAAGAAGCAATATGACAGACAATGATTGTGCTACAACAAAAGAAGCGATCGGCACCGTGCCCACGACGGAGAGCGAAGGGGTAACGGAGGAGAAGAGGGAGAATGGGGAGAGCAAGGGGACCACCACGGAGAAGGTCCCCGAGGCTGACACAAAAGAGTTCGAGCACCCTGAAGGAGGATGGGGATGGGTGGTCATGCTGGCTGCAATGTGGTGCAACGGCTCAGTGTTCGGGATCCAAAACTCCTTCGGCATCCTTTACGTGTCCCTTCTGGAAGAGTTCGGCTCCAAAGACGACGAGGACCTCAGGTTTAAAACAGGTCAGATACCCCAAACGCCTGGTGCTGCTCATTCACGCCGCAGGCTTGAGTATCGCTTGCATATTGTGATGTAAATTAATGGTATCTTTCGCTACATAATAACAGAAATATGAGCTTGCTGGTGGCCGTCCTTTCGGGAGCCCCGATTCAATTGCGCTCGCAAAACCAGTTCTGCATTAAACTAACGCCAACTTAAGCGTAATACGTCCTTTTTCCTGAGTCAGTACTAGTTGGCAGCACACGTGTTACATTTCCTTTGGATTCGGGCTGGGGGAGGACCTAAGGAAAGATTTCCTTTGTGTATAAGTTAACTAATGAATTTCAGATAAAGAGTACTTTTGTTATTTAAGTCCGTAATACGATTTTCAAAGGTATCAAATATGTATATGTTTCACACTCCGCAATCTGCTTTTAGCTCAGCACCTCACATGGTCTTCAGTGACCATGGGGTAAATGCGGCCAAGCATGGGACGGCTGGACGCAACTGCAATCCCAGATTTCGTCAAGGGACAGTCGGCTGAAATAAAACATAGAAATTGGCTCAGCAGAGATCAAATGCACTCAGATTTGTAACAGCTGTACCAAAGAACACAATGTTCCCTCCATATAAATGCTCACCAAATCATACCATTTACGTACGTTACATTCACATTTCTTCAGCAGACAATTCTGTTCGATGCGATGTACAACGAAACGTAAAATGTGTATTATTTCGAATTCTGATTAAAAAATCCGTCTCTTGGGAAATGCATAGCGAAAGGCTACGCAAAGCTTGAAAATAACGACGTCGGTACTGTAGGTACGGCCGCATGGAAAAGTTACAGACGTACGTAGAACAAATTTCAGCATTGTACCCATACAGACTGTGGGCATATCTCAAAAGCAAACGTGTGGTACACAGTGATCTGTGGACTCTGTAATTAGGCTTTAGTGATCGCAGGGACAGGTAACGTTTTGCCTCTTTGAGAACATGCCGTAATATAAATAACAGGTGAGTAATCTGGTATCGATATTCTCACAGATTGCTTATCTCTTATGGTTACTGTAATTACATAACGGTGCAGTACAAAGTGTAAAGTGCGCTGTTTTAAACGGAGGGGAATACTCAAAACGTTTAGCGAGGGTTATGTATACAGAGATAGTTGAAGATGGTGGGGAAAATTATGATATTTTACAAGGGAATCGGAGATTATTTAAAATATTACTAGTTCTTAAGGACGTCTCGATCTGTGGGTTGAGAACTCAAATTATTATGCGTTTCAAATCATTATACTTTTCACTAAATGGTTCTCAACGCTGCACCCCACCCCCAGAAAAAGCTGCTTGCTTGGGGTGTCCCACGACAAATTTCTCCGACCGGGGTGGTGGGGATCGTCACGAGAAGTTTTGCTAATGGATTGCCAACAGTCCATGGTTATGCTCGTGGTGAGTAAGTGAGGCCTTTCATAGAGATACATATTTCACTTTGTGTGAGTGCCTGTGGTTCGTTGCACCCCGATTTTTAAAATGGATCTGGAAGCATTTCGGAAAACACAGGAAAGGAATGAGTCCTCCCAGTGCTCGGCGGCTGTCTCCGTGCGAATTCCTTGGCCGCCCCGAGCAGCTCATAAATTTCTCGTAATACCAGGAGTCCCGTCGATGCTGAGTTTTATAAGGCATCAGCATGGTGCTGGAGGTAATGGAGTTCATTTTAGTTGTTTTAACACAACTCTTTTTATCTGATGGTCATTTGTGAAGCAATCAGCGGCAACAATAGACAGTGCAAGGTCTACCAGCGCAATGTTCCGGACAGGAGTGAGTCGTCACACTGAGTCAACTGCAAAAGATTAATACAATGGAAACGGAAGCGTCAGAGCATATGCAGAAGCCTTGTTATCAATGCCCCTTCCGCCGACACCTTGTGCCGAAACATGCATAATCACAGGTGCCATCAGCTGCCAGACAGTTATTTCTGTCACCGCGGGGGGGGTCGTCGTTTATAAAACGGCAGTGCCGTGGAGAGTGGAGAGATACCTCCCACAGGGAAGATGTGCATGAGCAGTTGCAGCATCTCTGCGCAGCTGTCAGTGCAGCCATCCGTTTCCCACTGCAGCCGTCTCTGGTATCACAGTGACTTTAAACGGGTGGCAGGTTCACTGACTAGTAAAACACTTCTGCCGACCGTGTCAGCTTCACCTGAATCATTTGGCTTGTGTGTCTCCGCTACTACCTCAGTGAAAGGATTAAATATCAAAACCTGTTTTCGTTGTTTTTGGGCTGAAGTTTAGAATGAACTTGGCAGATGTGTGTGCTGGAAACGTAATTAGCAGTATGGATGTATAAATTACCACGGTAATATTAGTATTGTTAATTACTTTTATAGTGTTGTTATTACTATTATTTATTTGTCAGATCTTTTTATTCAAAGTCATGTATGATATGGATGGTAAATTCAGACAGTGCTGGGAGCAGTCGGGGGTTACCAGCCAACTCTGGGATGCGAATCGGCAACCTTTCAATCACAGGCACTGCGTCACACACACTGCCCCCTGTTTCTGTGGCTTTGCCCTGTAGAAACTGAATTTAAATACAAGGATCTGTACTTTTTAGCTGCCGTGCTTGTTAAATGTTTCATAAAGAGCTCAGCATATGTCACTGTAATACGATCCTGGCTACAGCCGTAGCCAGACCCCAAACAGGCAGGCCAGTGACAGTAAATCTTACAAATGTGGTAGCAATGACTTGTGGTGGGTTATATTTTGGCTATTAACATTTATTAAATAAAATAAATAAAATTTAAATGAATAAAAATCCCCGGCAACACACACAAATTGTAACCCTTCCCTGTAATGTAAGTTGGTTGGGATAAAAGCATCGAATTAACGAATAAATGTAAATGTAATGAAATACTGAGGAACACTAATGCAGCTTGTGTGTTCTCGTCATGTGACTACACTTGTCATCAGACATTAAAATGCTGATGGGGGGGGGCGGGGGGGGTGTGTACACTTTGATCTGCTGGCTTTAGATAAGATGTACAAGTATTTGGGGGCCTATCTCCAGCGCCTATACCTTGGGGTGTTCAGAGCCTCTGTGAGCTGGAGACGCCGGGGCAAATTTGGAAATTTAGAGCACTTTACTGGTTAAATACAGTGATTTTTAAATTGAAGGTTGATTGTTTAATGGCTAAAAAAATTATTTAGGTTCTTTTTAGTCCTGTGAAATGGGGCAAGGCAGTTGTGAATTACTTGAGCACTAAAAAAGGTTATATTCAGCTGATAATGTAAATACAGTAGCACAGTGCATTCTGAGTGAATTTCACTAATTTTACAGCATGTCTTTAATATTGTGCTAAACTTTCCCAGTTTACAGAAAATGTTTTATTTTGATGTAAACTCCAATTTTGATGGTCAGCTGTGTGTGTAAGGAGGGAAACCACAAAACAATAACATATATGGAAAGCAGCCTGCCACTTTTCCCTCCTATTTTTTTTAAAATATTCATTAACCAATGTTTGGGCCAATCAGGGCATGAAATCCTTGCTTCTTGTGTGACATTTCTCTGAAGACAAACAGCAGACAAGCAACAGTTTCTGAGAGAAATGTTCCACCCACATTACTGTAGCAGCAGAACACGTTTGTTTCTGTGTTCACTGTTCAGTGTTTGTTACTAGAATAGAAAAAGGGCACACAATCTTCTCGCTGTTAATTTTATTTAGCATACACTTACCCAAAGCAACATAAATTTGAAAAAGCAAGGTCCGGCTGTTCCTGGGGCAGTTAGGGGTTAAGGGCCCTGCTCAGGGGCCCAAAGAGGAACTCACTCTCCTGACTGCCCACACTAGAACGCATGACCTTCTGACCATGGTCACAGAGCCCAAACCCTAGTCATCCCATGCAAATGTTCTGCATCATCTGCACCCCAGTCCACAACGTTTGTCATAACCGCTCCCTCTCCCTGGTTGGCAGCTTTTACCGTCGCTACCTTATGTAGCTTTTGCTGTGTGTTGCTCAGTTGGTAGGAGTATTGCTGATTCCATCCACTTTGCTGGCTGAGTAATTATCTCTGTTGGGTCCTTGAGTAATATGGTCCCTAACCCCCCCTTTGCTCAGAAACTGGTTGACTCTATTTTCTCAATTCTATGTCATTTTTGATAGAAGTGTCTGCTAATTAAGTGTAATGTGACGGAATCTTCCTGTCTAATTTCCCCTAACAGGAAACGCTTGTCACATGACAGGTTAGCAAGCTGCTGGTATGTTCCAACAACAATGACTTCACATGTGGGCTGACATGATGTCAAGGGGATTTTCAAATTTCCAGTGCTTTTTTTTTGGGGAATTGAAAAGCTTATGCGGCCCCCCCACTGAAGCCCCACGTAATCCACATAGCATGAACTGCTCCCCACTATGGCCTAGACTTTCAAGATCCTTGAAGGGACCTCTGACAGCGGTAAACTCATTATAACATGTCAGTCAAGAGATTGTCCTTATTCTTGTGGTGCTAACAAGGTGTGCAAGGCTCAGAGACTCAGTTCAATTGGTTTAGATCTTTTCATCTCCCATCTTTGATTGGTTGGTATTCTGTTGTAATCTGTGTAGGGCATGCAGGACTAATACGGCCACACTGACCAGGCCACATGGTCCTGTACCCGCTCTCTATCATTCTCTGTAGCCCCAATACTGAAGAAGGTACACCCTGTTCCTTCGCTGTTCTCTGCCACAGCCCAGAGGAGATTGGTGGCCAGGAGCAGCACGTAAATGACCCAACACACTGTCCTCAGACATAACTCCCAAAAATCTTGGCTTGTTTACATACAGGCATCATCTGAGTGGTTTATTAACGTTGAATACCCGGTTGTCAGCAGTGCTCAGCACTGTTAACGTCCGCCTTCATCTCTGACGCATAGGACACTTACCGAAGCCAGTAGATCAGCCGCCAGCACGTCACTGTCTGCAGTGCTGGACTTGTAAACACCACAAACGTGGTGCTGGTTCTGTAAACCAGGATGTCTGTGGATTGCTTAGCTGGGGGGTGCTTCATGTAACCCTTCCACAGAATTCTTCATGATCCATTCCTGCAAATTGTGATCCCATTCCTGTGATTTACAGCAACAGCCTTGTGG
>JAABNX020000045.1:3528087-3549437 GCA_015163995.2 Mormyrus lacerda | reverse complement strand
GGGGTGGGAGGCCTTTGCGGGGTGGGGTGGGAGGCCTTTGCGGGGTGTTTTTGTAATTTTATTCAGACTTGAATAGTTATAGATTTACTTGCTGTAGACATAGTCATTGTAGCACGTCTGGTACTGTAAACAAACATTTACAGTAAACATTTGAAGTCGGATGCTTTACTACCTGCAGTCATGATATATCAGTCAAAAGCAAATATAAATAAATGATCTGCGTGTTTCTGGAAAGCAAGGGCTGTCCTTTGATGCGTCCCTGTTTTTTTTTTTTTTTTGTTTGTTGCGAAATTCACGAGGACCAAGCAGAGGTGCGATGGCTGGTGTCCGAACGAGAGCTTACGTGACTGTTTGCATGTGTTCTGAGTGTAAACAGCTCAGGTTATCAGACAGAGACCTCACTGAGGCAGCTTGCTGGGCAGCGGTGACAGTGTGGGCAGGACCCACGATGCCCTTTGAGACCTGAACCTCAAGGTTTGGACGCGGGGTGAGAGTGGTCTTTGCAGAATTCACTTTCTCTCTTAGGCACATTTGCAAGAAGAGTAAATATTCAGGTAACATTAAGACTTGTTCTCAGAACAGCAGTGCTGAAGGGTGTCCAATGCTGAAATGTTTGAATGCAAAAAAAGAGGTTTGACCTTTTATGTGTTTTTGAGCAAAACATTCTTAAGTAACAGCTAAACCTGTTCATACCTGGCTTATAAAGATAATAAATACGAGGTAACGGCCCATGAGCTGTCTGTGACTAATTTGAGAAAGCATGCAATCAGTGTAGCTGTATTTTAGCAGCATACTGTGCAGTCTAACCGTTCAAGTGATTGCTGTTTACTTTTTAATTCCTGACTACAACAAGTCCAGAAATCAGTACGGCAGTATGGTGTGTGGTACCTGATGTCATGCCATCTTGTTATGTGGCTTGAAATTAAAGAGCTTTGAAGTGTAAAGTTAAAAGCAGCTGTTGTACACTAGAGGAGTCTGTTTCATTATGGCTGGTGGTTAAAACAATTGAGGTAAGAAGGTAATCAACCCAATGTATCATGATGCTATGCAGATTGCTTACTTTCTGACACCTTTTTTGTGGTAAAAGCAGAAAATTAATGGGTTGCAGGGCATTTTGTAACAAATCCAGTTTACTCAGTTAGTAAGTATTAAAATACTTAGCCAGTATGTCTGTAATGAGAAGCAGTTACTCAAAACAGTGTTTTGTGCTCTTTAATTTAAAGAACAAAATATAAATTTGAACTTAATAAAGAAAAAAAATGAATCTGTGGTTTTAATTACAACCTGTAGGGAGTTACCATCATTTACCGTGTTGTAAAAACACTGCAATGTTTAGCAGTTTGTTATTGACTGAAAATGCACAGAAAAAAAAAATTGCCGAGTCATTACAAGTCACCTTTTGTCATCAGGAGCAGAGCGGGGACACAAAGAAGTTGGAGCTGTTATTGTCCGGCAGAGAAAGGGCAGGGGTGGTGCTGGTATTGTCAGGAGCGGAGCGAAGGCGTGGGTGATGCTGTTATTGTCATGAGCAGAGAGAGACAGAAATCATATGTTGTTGTCAGGAGCAGAGAAAGGGTTGTTGTTCCTTCTGCCCACTAGATGTCACTGTTTACAATATTGTAATAAATTTCACAATACTTCAATAGTGGGTCTTTTCCAAAAAAGAGAGAAAATGTGTTTTTAAATGACAATACAGTTTTAGTAATGAGTTGTTTAAAAGTTTAAAAGGTGTTGCACAAATTAAAATGAAGCAGGGCAGCACGTCTCCTTGCCGTGCCCCAGAATTGTTCCAAGGATACTAAGCTTGCTAAAAAACACACATCTTGGGGAACGTGTTTCGTGAGATGATTTTGGGGGGGGTGTAGGTGCCACATGAAACGGAGGAATGTGTGAATTTACACCAGCTTGTGAGATCGCACACATTAGCGGCGCTCAGATGCGAGGGAGCAAGAGGTGAATCTATCTTTGGACGGTGCCAGCAGAAACACGTTTCCTGATGAATCCACCTTTGAACTGCTGAGCTGGTAAAAGACGCTTCCCTGGGGCAGCTGTTGGCTGCGATGGAAGTCAGGGCCGTGATATGGCCTTCCGGACTCATGATTTGCGAGGCCAGCCTGAGCCCCATGGACTGCAGTAAATTAAAGTCATGTGTATCTGCCAGGAGAGAGGAAGGCCCCCTATCTCCTGTAACCACGTGGGGGCCACCTCAGGCTCCTCCTGTGGTGGAGCCCTGGAGGTGGAGCAGGCGTGTTTTCCCCAGAAAGGGGCCCACAGTTCAGGCCCCCTCACTGATCTCCACCCCCATACTACCCCAACATCAAGCACATAGAAACGTGGGTAAATCCTGCACGGCTCACAAGTACGTGGACTTATAGGAAACTCTAGACATAGGTAGTGGTTAATCAGCCCACACAGCCAAAAGGGCAGCATGTTTGTACTTCCAGGCCATATAAGAGTAACTTTTGTCTTGTTACTTTTGAAATGTGACTGCACTTATTTAATTCAGTCAAATTAAAAAGGGCAGGAGAGGTGGACGAAGGCAAGGACTTGAAGGTTGAACGTATTGATGTAATGTGTCGAGCATGTTGTAGGTTAAGTACTTAACCAGATTTTTTTAAATTACAATAACGAGGTGTATTAATAGATTTGTAGTAGCAGCGAAGATGAACTGGCACCCAGAGCGCTGTGTCTTAGCGACCATGGGGAAACAGTGAGGAATCACTGTGCACTTTTGGGAAGTCGGAGCTGAATCTGGTGGGAACCGTGCAGCTCATTTCCCGCCGAAGCATGGCAGCCGTCAGCCCGTGACGACTGCTCTTCCTGCCACGCAGATGAAGCATGTGACGGAGGTGTTTGGTGAGGAGGCCAACAAGGAGGTGCTGCTCATGTGCATCGGCATCACGTCCGGCGTGGGCCGTCTCATCTTCGGCAGAGTCGCTGACTACGTCCCTGGTGTCAACAAAGTCTTCCTGCAGGTAGGAGGCAGGAGTGGAGGAAAAGCCATCTGATTGGCTGTGAACTTGTTCTCTAATAACCAATAGGATAAAAGCAGTAGTATGATACTATTGAAACTAGTATTGAAACTTAATCCAAATTTTATCAGTAAAGCCTATAGAATTATTGATAGAGTTATAATTGACTGAGGTGTGACAGATGAGCCAAATATGTTGCTATATTATACAAATAAACAATTTGAATAGTTGTAAATTGTACTGAGGACTGAATTTGACATATTCAGAAATGACATAAAAAGCACTGGGTTAAAAGGGTTTAGCACTGAGTCCATCCTCTGTATTCTCGTGACCACCAGGTGTCCTCGTTCATGGTGATTGGCCTCATGTCCATGATGATCCCGCTCTGCAGAATCTTTGGCGGGCTCATCGCCGTTTGCCTTCTCATGGGCCTTTTTGATGGCTGCTTTATCTGCATCATGGCTCCCATCGCCTTCGAGCTTGTGGGATCCCAGGATGTGTCGCAGGCCATTGGCTTCCTGCTGGGCATGATGTCCGTGCCCATGATGGTGGGGCCACCCATTGCAGGTATTGTACACAGCACAGCAGCTATACCCTTTCTGGGGATAGGTGTGGTTAGAGTGCCATCTACTGATGACTGCTAATGCCAGATGTTTGATAGACTAGTTAAATATTACCTGTTTTATTCTTAAATTAATTTTTACATTGTAAGTGCAAAGTCTTTTAAGCTACAGAAGTTGAAATGCATCTGCAGATTTCAGCCTCTCGTCTGAGTAGCAAGTCCGTGGGAATCAGAAACTGCATTAAGGCTATGAGGTTTGGCTAGAGTCCGTGTTGGGTGTGACTGTATCTCACAGCAGATGTGTGAACCTGCATTGATGATATCAGTAACACCCAGATTTATCGGGGCCCGAAACAGTTCAGTACTCTTACCATCCCACAAGATCCAGGGTTATTATTGTTAACGGAAACTAAAACTACAACAAAACACTTTCGTAAACTGAAATAAAACGCGAAAATAAAATTAAAACATCACTAAAAAGACACTATAGATATTTTGTCTGAAACTGAAATAAAATAAAAACAAATGTTAAATACTTTTGTTACAGTTTTGAATACTGTTTAGCTAAAGTAATGAGTTGTTTATCGTTAATTACTATCAAAAAAACCTGGAACAGGTTTTGCCCACTGAGATGACATTTGTACATAAGGTTCACTTTGAATTGATGTAGGATTCTCTTAAGCTCAGACACAAAAAAATAGCTCTACAACAAAAGTCGATCCCCAGAAAAAAATTACTAAATCTTTAACTGAAATTAAAATGTATAAACAGAAATATATGTTTCTAACAACTAATAAAACCACACTGAGATTTTACTAAGACTAGACTGGATTTCAAATTAAGATTGAACATAGTATAATATTAAAAAATTATAAAAATCTAAATTGTAATACCCCTGAAAAGAGCTTGATCCCATAGCCTATGAGAAAACGGTTCCTTAAAAGCGTTGGGAAGGAAGGACACCCTACAAGGCATGCATGCTTGCTAGGAGATGTTTTGGAGGTCATCTCAGCTATAGGGCTGTTTCTACATGTGTAATAAACTCCTTCTCCTTGCATTGCTTTCCTTTGCTCAGGCTATCTGAGGGACAGACTGGGCTCCTACGACATCGCCTTCTACCTGGCCGGTATCCCTCCTATCGTCGGAGGGGCTTTGCTGTGCCTCATCCCCTGGGTGGAGGCCAAGCGCAAAAAGAAGGCACTCGAGACTGAGAAGGAGGCCGTGCAGACAATGCTGGAAAGCAAGAATTTCAGCACGTGTCCAGTAGATGGGGGCTGTGCAGACAAGAGCTCAGACCCAGAATCTGTCATTTGAATCGGAAATATTCACACACACATGAACATCGAAATAAACATACACACATACAAACATTCTTACATGCAATCAATCAAGCATCAAAATAGTTTTTTTTTTTTTTTTTGAAAAAACAAAAGCTGCTTTTGCAGGACAACTAGAGGGAGAAGTACTACCACATCGGTGTTACCTAGTGATGGACAATGTGACACTTCATGAACCTTTAGCTGGATTTTGACCACTAGATAGTGCTCATTGTACAAAAATGGCTTAAAGCATACACCAAAGCAAACAAAGAGCACCATCTAGTGGTGTCAAAAAATGTAGCAAATGGAGCATGACGTATCATTTTATCCGTTACTAGTGTAACCTATTTCAATGCACAACCGTTTCTAAATGAGTGTGATTCTAATAACCTATGCATTTCAGTGCTTTTCCGTTAGATAAATGAGTGGCATATGCCTATGGAAAAATGTTAATGCCCTTAAAGTTTGCTTATGTATAACAGATATGAAGTCTTACAGTACTTTAAATATCAGCCTCATAGCACTGCATCCTTGTTAGCTTGTTTTCGAAAGGAACTTGAAGCCATCGCTTTAAAAACGCTTAACCTGCAATGCTCAACCCAACAATACACTAAATAACAAGTTCCTAGTCATGTGTATCACAAGGCCAGTCAAACACTTTACCTGGAAAGAGTGTAAAATGAATGCTGTGCATTTCTGTGGCCAAAGAGATTGGAACTAGCTGCTAAGTTACCAGTTTAACCCTGGTATGTTGGAGACAGCTATGAACCAAAACCAAAGAAGAGCTGAAACAGAGTTTGAGATGTAATTGTGAGGTAAATTGGACTAATTGAGAGCTTAGCTGAGATGTGGCCAGTGGGCATGATTCCACTAGAGAACAATGATGCTTATTCGTCTAAGCAAATAAACTCTGTTTTTTGGGAATACTTTAAAAAAAAAAAAAACAAACAACTTATGAATGTATCGTTAATTTGCTAAATAATTGACCTGGGCATAGAGTATTGCTTCAGAGAAGTGAATTACAAAATAACAACGGGATTTTGTTATTTTCATGAAACTGGTGCTGTGATATACTAAGCAGCTTTTAGCAGAACAGTAGGTCTCACAATGCTAAACATGTTAAGGGAACATACATCCATCACCTCTGTATGGAAAATCTTTGTTAAAAACTGAAATCCCCCCCCCTCCCCGTTGTGCAGTTGAAAATCCAGTTCAGTGCACTGTTTGGGTTTCATTGAAATGTTAGCTGATGCAAAGAAAGTGCGTTTCTATGGTTCACTTTCTATGCCTGGTTTCTCTATGCAATGTAGATATGCGGTGCCTCCATGCTGTCTGACATGGGCGCTTCTACAGGAAACAGTGAATGGATGAAGTTGTACATTCAGTCTCCAAGTGCATATGATATTTAAAGGTGTGTAATCAGCACAAAAACATCCAGGATTGTATTACCAGCACTATCATAAACCGATTTCCGGTTTGCTAATACCACAGGGTGACCTTTCCTTCAAAGCTCAGTTTAAACATAGGTATGTTCAAGTTAGCTATATATCTAAATGTGTTAACCGGAAACCTACATTTTTCTCTTATTTATTTTGGTTTGTGTCTGAAATTCATCTTGGCTTTGCTCTGTGTGTTGTTCTTCAAGACATTTGCCATAAATAAGTTTTTCTGGTGCTCTGAAAATGCACATTAACTGATTATCAAAGAAGGGCCTGTGTATCATATCTGTACTGTGTTCAAATTACTACTTACCCTTAATACTCTTGTCTATGGTATCAAGGAGATATTAAGTCCATTTCTCAAGATTTTAAAAGCTGTCTCTATAGAATTATAAAAGTAATTAACAAAAACATTTACAATGGAAATTGGAAAAAAACATCACTTTTCCAGTGATACCACTTCATAGTGTCTACCTCAGAATATTTGGGCAATCTTGGGATATTTATCTTAAACCCCAAAGGGCATCGCTGTGAGTCACCGTTTCATTCCATTTTGTGAGGTCTGACACGCAATCTCACTACTATCTTTCAATTATTGATGTTTTTGGGCCAACATTTTACTCCTCACACCTTCCATTGTAATATGCTTTTAATTCGGCAGACATTCAGTAACCAATTCCTGAAAGGTTAAAATGCGATCTAAAGAAGTTGTATGTAAAAACCCAAAACTGAATTTTTCTATGAAACAGTGCCATTACACTTTGAATATCCTGCAACATTATATAGTATGGAACTTCAGCTGCATGGATATTTGGAATGTGTATATATATAGCATTTCACTATAATGCATTATATTTGAAATAAACCATTTACCATTTATTTTGTGACAGTCTTGACTTAAACTGTGTAATGAGCTATGAATATAACCATTATTATTCGTATATTTATTAGTGTTTTCTGATAGTATTTTGAGGAAAAACACTGAATATTGTGGAAAACCCCTTATACACATGTGATCTCTTTGTACAACAGATCCTTTTATATGTATGTTATATAACGATACATATATGTTTATTTTATTCTGCTCATGTTATTTATGTGCGTTATCTTTCTGACTTACAGTGTTTTCATTGAACAGTAGAATAGACATTCTGTTGCGTTAATTATCTGTAGCACCTCAAATGTCAAAGTATTTCATAGAAACATTCACTCACAACTATGTATCGAAGTTGGCCAAATTCTAGTTTGCAGCGCATTGTTGGAAACAGCGACCTTTGCTTGTATAGAAGCGCCAATATCCATTTTTTTTTTCTGTTAGACTAAATATTTCATTTACCCTATCAATCCAAAGATTTAAATGTCAAACATTTACTATTACTTTAAAATGAATATAGTATATATATTGGTAAATTTAGATGTTTTTACAAATTTCTTTATATTTTTTGAAAGAAAATTGCGAATTACCATAAAAGATTATATATTGGGAATAGTATATATTGAGAATACAAGGAATATTCTGTTAATGCCATATTGTGTGAAATTGAATCTTTTCTATGGTTTATATGTTTCTTTTCTCAGCTGTATCCAATAAGAAAAAAAAACTAATCTCTATTTGAAGCGTAATGAATTTAAGAACCTGGACGCACATATTTGGGTTTTCTGTCGCTATGCACTGATTAAAGTGCATACCCGAACTCCCTGTCACGCAAGATTTTTGGGTTATTTTCCTCATTTTTTTGTGCCTTAAAGCTTTTTCTGAACATTTACCTGTGGCATGGAAAACATAGATATTTGAAAATCATGAAATATTTTGTATTAACTTTTAAGTCCCTAATTCCTGCATTTGTATCATTTTGCTGATTGCATGATTTTTTAATGGACTTTTCTAGTATGCAATGTACATGTCCGCAAATTGTATTCCGATTGTATGATCACTTGGTTAAAGAGTAAAGAATTGTCAAATTTTTCCTAACTTAAATGAAATGTTTCCTGTCTCCTACAAATGTAAAGCTAATACATTGCAATTACTTGGACAAAGTCTGCTTTAAATTAGCGATCGCGCCGACACGAGCGCTCTTGAGCTCAACTCAAGAACTCGAGATGCTACAATACTCATTGTCTGTATACCATACGTAACATAATGTCACAAATATGTCTCTCATCCAAAATGCAGTTCACGTATTAGGAAATATCACAGATACATTTCAATTAACCCGTGCCGTCACTAAGTGAGGGATCATGAAGAATGACATGTAAGCCGTTTAGACAGATTCAGTACAGTGTATTAATAATTAAGTAAATCTCTACATCGATATTAAAAGCACTCATCCTGGTCAGGGTCATGGGGTGGGGATTGGTTGGCGAAGCCAATCCCAAGCAATATATGGCACAAGATAGGGATGCAACCTTGATTTGATTCCTGTCCATTACAGGACTTTACTCCACAAATCAATCAATCTATCCATCTTCCAACTGTTTATCCTGTTGGGGGCTGCACCAAACAGGTACATTCTGGATGGGATGCCACTCCTATGTGGGACAGAGTCCATAATTGGTATTGCTAACTCGTGGCAACAGCACCAATCTAACAGTTTATCGCCTGTGACATTTGCTCGTAAACAGTCTTACGTCATTTAATCCGCGCCCAGCGCTCTGAGCGCACGCCGTCTCATGTCACAGATCTCAAATCGGATCCCGTTCCGCCGTCACAGTCTTCAGCGTTGCTTAGTTTAGGCATAGAACTGATCCCGGATCGGTGCGTTCCGTCTCCGTGCGTCACGGCTTCATGTTCGCTTCCTGTGTAATCATTTATTAGCTGCCCAGGCTTACTTGACAGGGCTGCTCCGCTGTAGCAGGCGGCCCCTTTGCCTCTCACCTGTCAGCTTTAGGCCTGCCGGAGTGAACATGAAATACATCTAATGTCGCAGAAGTGGCTGGCCTGAAAGCGTGGTCCCAGTCATTTCCCTGCACCGACCACGGCGGCCGCCTTTAGCGCAGTTGGTCGGTAAGCGGCCGCGGACGGAGCACCATGTCTGCCTCGGTCACCGGCGAGCCGGCGGCGAAAAAGAAACAAGTCCGCTTCGCCCGGGTCGGGGAGGACGAAGACAATGAGGACCAGGATGAGGACACCCTCTTCGATAAGAGGAAGGATGCCAGAGGCGGGCTGAAGAGCGTCATGAAGCGGGTGCGCAGGTTGGACGGAGCCGACAGGGTGGCCGTGCTGGGGCTGGACGGCGGGGCTGGCGCCTCCGGCACCTGTAATCAGTGGATGATCACGGTGGCTCTCTGCGCCTCCTTTCTTGGGCTGGTAATGTACTTATTAATGTAGATTACTCTTCTAAGTTAGGCGGACAAATAAAACGATCCGTTATTTAGGTTTCGCTCAGTGTTTTGTCACTTAAACGTTAAGCATCGTGTAATCTGATCGCTGAATACACGCATTTCTGACCGTTTCTCTAAACTCTCGCCAGCTGATATTCTGGAATGGAATGTCCCATTGAATTTGATCTATTATTTTAGTAATCATATTAGTAATACTGGTTAGTTTCAGAAATCCAGTATTCTAAGAATTTTTCGTTGTTTTACTTAAGAAGGTATCTAGTACGAATATAAACATTGGGGTTCTGGTGACATAACGTGTGATTTCGTAATTCTGTTTGGTCCTGTCCTTATTAACTGAATTAATGGGTGGCATCCTGGCGTCATGCCTCAATAATGTGGGCTTGATTCCAGCCCGTTTGTCTGTGTCTCTGCGTGTATGTGTCTCTCTGTGTATCTGTTCTTATGTCCTCCCATCGTCCTGGTTCTCTGGTTCCATCATGCACTCCAGAGACCCTGATATCCCCGTTCTGGGTTACCACAGCATACATACTGAGCTTCCCCTGCTTGTTTCTTGCAAAGGAAAATAGCAACACTTTTCCCAAGTAATTATGATGTTAATCGTGTTGCTGCACAGAAGCAGTCATTTGTGAAGGTTTTATAAATTGACCATCTGGTCAGCCAGACATGCCGCATGCTGAAGTTTGTTTTTGTGACATGTTTGCATGTGAAAATGCATGTGCTCTGTGTTTAAGTTTCGATTCTGCCTGCAAACCACCCTGCATGGTTTTTCTGTGCCGTACATGTTCCGGTCACCCATGTCGCCGAACGCCAAGCCTCCGAAAACGGACCTGTGACGTGTTTCTGTGGGATGTGTCACATGTACTGGGGATGAGTGCAGCATTCCCTGCAGAGCACTGCAGAACCTGCCTGAGTGAACGCAGATATTTGGATCTCGTACTTGTTACACCAACCCTTGTCTGTGATCAAGGTTAGCTGAGAATACAGAGAATATAAGGAGAAACTCTGGCGACGGTGGACTAGTTTGTTTGTGATTTGGAAAGCCTGGACCTGAAGGAAAAAAAAATCTATATCACCCATTTCGGTGCTTTTTCTATAGTCGTAGGATGTCACATTCTTAGTTTTATATACAGCTGATGGACCTGAAGCGGATTAGCTGTTACAGATAAATCGTTCTTTCTGCGACCATTTCATTAGCATTTTTATTTATTTAGCACCCACTTTTATCCAAAGTGACGTAGGGTTGAGGGCCAAAGTGACGTAGGGTTGAGGGCCTTTGCTCTGGGGCCCAATGGTGAGATCACTGTGCCGACCCTGCGATTGACAGCGGCCTGTGAGAGGTGCTGACGCTGTCGCGTTTCAGGGAATGAGCATCTCGGTACTGGGGCCCACGTTCGAAGACCTGGCCACTAGCGTCAGACAGAGCATCAGCAACATCTCCTACATCTTTGTGGGACGCTCGGCGGGCTACATGGGGGGCTCTGTGGTGGCTGGGTTCCTCTTCGACATCATGAACCATCATCTGCTTCTGGGTAAGCCTCCATGCCGGCTGCGTCGGTGAGTCCGCTCTCGCGCGGGGATGCATTCACTCGCCCTGCCTTGTGTTCTGAATGGAAGTTAATGCTGGTAATAGAATTGACAGTTGGCTAATGTGGGTTTCCAGCGGCCATTTTGCCTGTGGTGCTTTCAGAAACAATTTGAGCCCTTTGTTCCTGCAGACTGATTTATCGAGTCACCTGTTCTCCGAAAGCCGCCGTCGGTCTCTGGAGGTGTAGTCGTGCAGTGCCACTGCACCACAGTAAACCTTATGTTACTTTTACTTATTTATTGGACACTTTAATCCAAAGTGAGATACAAGTGAGAATGAGAGTGCAAGGTCAGACTGTTCCGGACGCAGCTAAAGATTACGGGCCTTGCTCAAGGAGTCTGTGGTGGCATCATTCAGTCTGCCGGGGGATTTGAACTGATGACCTTCTGATCATGGACGCAGAGGCCTGCCTTGCAGAGCTGTGTATAATGCTGTCAGGTGCTATACTAGCTGTCTAGCTGTCTGAATATGAGTCATAAATAAGCTTTTGGATAGGATATTTCTCAGTACTATTGGGTGCATGCATGTTTTTGGTGTACCACTCTTCATTTATTTTTCACTTTTAAACAGGTTTTTTTTTTTTTAAAAAGTCCAAAGTAACATTTTTTTGAAAAAACAATGAATTGTGCCGACCTTGGGCTCGGAGCCAGTGACCTCAGATAAACCAGTGATTGCAGGCACAGTCCCAAGCCGCTCAGCCCCTACCCTCCCATTACACACATTTGTGAGAAATTCACAATTGTAGTGTTGATTTTTTTTTTTTTCTTTTTTTTGTGAAAAGTCTTTATAGAGAGCAGTAACTGAAACCTGTCATTGGACAACAGGCGACACATTTGAAACCCATTCAGTTTACATTTAGTTACATGTTTGTTTGACAAAAGCCTTGTTAAGTGCAACATAACACCGTTCAGTCCTCTTTATGTATGTATGTGTGTCGTGTTTGTTTTGAAAAAGTTCCTTTCTCTCTTGCGATTGAGGTTAAGTGTCTAAGGCACTGAGAGATGGGGCGGTTCACGCGAAACGAACTGGACACCATGTTGTCAGACGTTGTGGCCGCAGCACAGACAGGACCACACGATTGCCGATCTGTCTGATGTCTCTCTCCTTGCTGTCCTCGCCAGGCTTATCGATGCTGCTCACAGCTTTTGGCATGATTGGAGTTCCCTTCTGTAAAAGTGCCATCCTGCTCACGTTCCTCATATCTTGTGTTGGAGTTTCAATGGGGTTTCTAGATACAGGTAAGAACACCTGTAGAGGCAGGAAGGTCACAAGCCTACAGTGTATAGTAACAGTAAGTATGTTTTTCAACAAGACCGGTGATTCCCAATCCAGTCCTCATGTACCCGCACTGTCCATGTTTCTGCTCCCTCTGGGAGGGAGCAAAAACACAGACTGCTGTGGGTCCCCAAGGACCAGGTTGGGAAACGCTGAAGGAGAGGATGTATTGTGTGGTGTTTTACGTTCTAATTTCCAATTTTTAAAAAGAAATTCGCCATTATAGTAGAGGAGTGAGAATATGTAAATTTAGTTTTGTTTTTCAAGAAATCTTGTGTGATACTCTTTGATTTACATACATACATTTAATACGTTTTTAATTATCTTCATTCAACAGCATGCTGCAATTAAGAGAATTCGCATGTTAATTTAGTAGCTGATTTGTTTTTGTGGCTGTGAGTAGTCTTGCTTCTTGATAGCTGTACGGGTGTTTTTACAATTCTGTCGAGCACTGAGTCATACTTGTATTCCCAACCCTGCCGCCCACCCCATGCTTAGGCGGCAATGTTCTCATCCTGAAGACGTGGGGGGACCGTGCTGGACCGCACATGCAGGCCCTGCACTTCAGCTTTGCCGTCGGGGCCTTCATTTCGCCCATCGTCGCCAAGTTGCTGTTCGGCACGGACGATCACTTGGAGGACAGCAAGGTCTTCGGCTCGAGGGACACTTGCACGACGGCTGCCTCGTACACTACTGGGTCTTCCCCAACCACTACGAGAAGACCTGTGCCCCCTCTGAAAGACCCGATGAGCAATCCACCAATAGTCCAATCCACCCTTCATCTTGCCCATGCACCTATCTCCAAGTCCATGTGGACCTACATTGTGATTGGGGTCTTTTTGCTGCTGGTCTCCCTTTACTTCTTTGTCCTCTATTCCCGGAGCACCCCTGCTCAGGACATGGCCAAGATCTCCCCGGGGAAATCGCGGACGGCCAAGTACCACAATGCCCTCATTCTTCTGTTGTTCTTCTTCTTCTTTTGGTACGTGGGAGCAGAGGTGGCCTACGGCTCCTTCATCTTCACCTATGCCAAGGATGTGACTTGTATGGTCCGGTCTCAGGCAGCTGGACTTAACTCCCTCTTCTGGGGCACCTTCGCTGCCACCCGGGGCCTGGCTATCTTCATAGCCGCCTGCGTGAAGCCGGGCACCATGATCCTGCTGAGCCTGGTGGGCTCCACGCTGTCCTCCCTGCTGATGGTGCTCTTCAGCCACAGCAGGATGGTACTCTGGTCCTGCACTGCCCTCTATGGTGCCTCCATGGCCGCCACTTTCCCTAGCGGTATCTCCTGGTTGGAGCAGTACACCACGGTGACGAGCCGCTCGGCGGCAGTGTTGGTGGTGGGCGCGGCGCTGGGAGAGATGGTGCTGCCTGCTGTCGTGGGATTACTCCTGGGGATGGTGCACGAGCTCCCGGTGCTGATGTATCTGTCCCTGGGTGCAGCCACCATCACCTCCATCCTCTTCCCCGTCATGTACAAGCTGGCCACCTCACCTGGTGGGACAACCTGGAGGCCACGGGACAAGCCTGGGGCCGATGACAGCGAGCACTACCAAGCCCTTCTGGACACCGGCGCCAATGAGGAAGAGGAGGAGGAAGACGAGGCCGACCAGTGGAATGACGCTGACTTTGAAGTCATCGAGATGGACGACGCCAGTCTCAGCTCGCCGGACAAAACGGTGTCTCCGGTGGCCGCTGCGGATGCTGCAGAAACCCCTGAGGGTTCCCTGGTGACCCCGACAACATCCGGCCTCACGCCCGAGCCAGCCAGTCCCCTGCAGCTCAGCAACTTCCCAGTCACTCTCCTTGGAGACTCTCCCAGGGAGAAAACTCTCATTACCCTGGACAGAGAAAAGAGAGACTAAAGACGCTGTTGCTGGGGGGGTCGACGAGCGCGTGAGAAATCATCGGAAGAAATTCTGCTGCCCGTCACCCATTACGCATGTCCGGGCTGCCCAAATGTCCAAATGTCAGGTACTTTTCCTGCCCCCTGAAGCAGCGGCAGCTGTTGGGTTGGTAATATTTCAGTTTGGGGAGAACTTAATTTCAGCGTTAGGGAGGCTGTGTTTAATATGCCTCGCATTTCTTGCGTACGTTCTGTTACGTGTCTAGGTTACGCTTAGACTACGAACCACAGTTGCTTTACAGCTTGTTCTCTCAGAGCAATGTAGGTCATTGAATGTAGATGCGCAATTCTCAAAATATCCCCCCCTCCAGTGGCTGATTCCCTACATTGTCCTGAATTTATGTCCAATTTTCCTGAATTTGCGTTTAGGAAACTTATATTTCATGGGGTAGGCCCTATTTAATGGGCAAGTATGATGCACAGCAGTCAAGGTACAGTCTGTGTTTTAGGGACAGTGCTGTACATTAGCAAAAAAAAAACACCCAGCATTCATAGCAAAGGAATTTTGGTCTTAAATGTAGGGTTTAGCAGTAGTGCTATTAAATGGTGAAGCTATTACACTAAGTGTAATCTTTTAATATATATTTTGGTGTAGTGTTTCCCAACACAGTCCTTGGGAAGCAATGGACAGTCCACGTTTTTGCTTTCTCTCAGCTCTCAGCGCACCTATAGCAGGTATTCTGTGTTCCTGATTGGCTGGAGGCTGGGAGGGAGCAAAAAGGTGGACTGGCTGGGGTTCCCTGCGGACTGGGTTGGGAAACCCAGTAGACCAAAAAAAAAAATCAGATTGTCATATGATTCACATATGATATTTACAGTATCACTGAGGTCCATCCATTTTCTGTAACCACTCATCTTATTCAGGGTTTCAGGGGGGCTGGAGCAGTAGGCACTCAGACACCCCAGGGGGTTTTTGGACTGTGGAGGAGTGGGGAGACTGGATTGTTCTTGGCTCAGTGGGGAATGTGGCTGTACTTGAGGTTCAGAGCAACCTTCACTCTGAACAGAGATTCGAACCCAGGTCCCAGAGGTGTGAGGCAACTGTGCTAACCACTACACCACCTTCAACTCTTGTTACAGACTGTCCCCGGAGCGTAAATTTACCTTTTTAAAATGGTCAGAGACTAAACAATTCCTCTAATGTGAGCAAAAATGTGATGTCTTCTTTTAATACGCTGGGTTATCTGTGAATTGAATTGTGCAAGACCTCTGAACTGGCAATTTGTTTTATAAATGTACACTTATTTTGTATAGATTGATATTTAAGTGTACAATATATTCCAATGTGTGTTGTCATTAATAAAATATATATTATGAAGGATGGTTGTGGTATTGTCATGATTCAGTGTCATTGTGGACTTTTTCAAAATAAGCTGAACTTTTTTTAAAACCCAAACTCACTAGTTTGAATTTAGTTAGTATAAAATAATTTCCCCACGGGGATCAATAAAGTTCCATTATTATTATCATTAGCTTGTGCGCAAAGCCGGGGAAGTGTAACTACAAGGACAAGTTTCCATTTGTGTGACACCTGGAACACTGAACAAAAAAACGAGAGCCTGACCTCTTCCGGAAAAAAGCGACATATTCATTGTGCAGTTTTCAAAGGGGGAAAAAAAATCCTCTAAAGGCACCCGGTTTTAGACTTTCCTGCTCAGAATAATTTGCATAATGATTCTGAATGCGTGTGGAGTGGTTTTTTTTTTTTATAGACTCAAGTCCAGTCAATGGACAAGGTTAGCCTATAGCAGGACATATATATGCAGCCTTAATACTAGTTACATCTGCCTGTGCACTGCAGGCCTAAAGGTCATTGACCCAATCAGTGAATTACAGATTTTAACGTTGGCCTTTCACCTTTTCACCTTATTAGGTTTAAAGTACTCAGAGGCAGCATTTTCACTTAAACAGCAGTTAACAGGTTTATGTTCGTACATTTAATTTTATTATATCAACTGTTAACCTCCATCCACAGAAATATCTATTAAAAACAAACACCGTCCATGTTTTTTTACAACTATACAAATACACAGATCTTGTGTACAATTGAGATATAGAATCAGTCTTTACATAGGTAGGGAACATACATATAGCATAGAGAAAGCATTAGAAATGTGTACAAAATAAATATGCAAAAAGAAAATAATGTATACTTTGCCATAAATTATCAAAATACACTATTGCAGCAAGTCCCAGGAGTTGGTGAAAACTCGAACGCGAACGTTCTCTGTTCCATCCTTCACCACCGATGACCCAAAGAGGCTCAGAGTTTTAAGGACTATTCTGTGCAGAAAAACGTACATAAATAAAACCATCTTTCTCGAGGCAAAAGACGTGGCGAGACAGGAAAACAACATGGTACCCCCCTCAACTCCCAAGTACTTAAGGAGAAAATAATATATTATTTAGCACTGCCACCCCCACTATAATCTCCACCCCCCCCCCCCTGTTTTTAATGCAGGTGCACACAGATTTTAGATTTACAATGAGAGAATTTCTACATAAAAAGGTTTTTATATATTTATACATATATAAAAACAATCTTTCAATCAGTGGTTTTTTTTCTGCTACCTTGGAGTCAGAAGGAGCCCCCATAAAAAACATTGACTTCAAAGTTTTTACAAAGAGTTACAGCGCGTACAAAACCATAACGCAGAATAGTCCTCTTAGGTCCGATTTCCCATAATGCAGTCCGACTCTCTGAAATATGCCAGCCAAAAAAAAAAAAAAAAAACTGCTTTATGTACAACCAATAGCAGCTGGGAACGCGGTGAACGAGGCAAGCTGACCGGCCAGCCACCACCTGCTGCCAAACAGCGACTGGGCAAAAATTGAAACCTAACCATGTTAGATCAAAGCACCATTCAAAACTAAAAGAAAAAGACAAAAACAAAGTCAAAATCAAAACAGAGACTGGGCATTTAGCACCACAACGTTGGCGAGTGTGAATGACGGGGACGGAACCTCAGAACTGCTCCAGGAGCTGCTGGAGGTAGGGCCTCTTGGACAGCTGCCGCGTGACCCGAGATAGCTTGTACAGAACCGGGCAGTCCAATGAGACGCACGGAACCTGCCGTTCCGCAGCGCTGCTGCAGTTCCGGCACACCTGTGGGGATGGCAGTTTGAGATGGGTGTCAAGCTCTGTGGGCGGGGCGGGCGGGAAGGGGGGGGGGGTCGCCATCACGATGTCTGCGATACCGGCTGTGTGTCAGGGCAGTGGGGACGATGGCAGCTATGCAAAGGCAGGACAGCTGGCGATGCAGGGAATGCATTACAGTGTAGCGAACAGGCGTCGCAGTGCTGTTGATGTGGCAGAATGCAACGGCAGTCAGGGCTGGTGTGATTTTGATCAAAAGGATAAGCATCGCAAGAATTAAACCTGGCCTGTAGCATTTAATGTGTAATCAGCAGCCAGGAGGAGTCATGTCCAAAATGAGTGCCATTTTTTTAATGCAAACAGCAACAAATGGGAACTCTTATGTAACTTCTGACAGTTGGAACACAGCTGAGGAAAGGTGCGCAAAGGCCATTACCATGCCAACAATCCTCGTCGTGCTCCCATGCATCCTGAGCACGGGTCCCTCGCACCCGAGCGCCCCTCACCTTCAGCAGATGCTCCTGCTGCGCTTCCCACTGGCGCAGTTCCTGCTGCAGGGTGACGACGACACGCTGGGGTTCGGCGCGGCAGCGGGCACAGACACCCAGCTGGGTCAGCTCGTCACAGACGGGGCAGTGCAGGGTGGTGAAGTACTGCGAGATCGTGCCCTTCCTGCACACCTCTTCGTCACCAGCACCGGCTGTGGAGCATGCTTTCTGCACCTGAGAGCCAGCGGCGGGAAGTCACAAGTCGGAGAAAAATGAGACAGGGCTCAGCGTTCGCTCAGAAATGCGAAGACTCAATTCTGAACCTCCAGCACAGCTTCCATCTAAGCTACGCAACGTGCGACAGATTCAGGTGAATGATAATTTGGCATCATCTGAAGTCTCAAAGAAACACAAAGAAAGAAGATTTTTTTTTAAAAAAAAAAGATTCTTGAAAATTTCCCCCGACTCTCTCAGCATTTCCGTAACAGACCAAAGACAGATCTTCCTGTTTGCTGCAGTCCTGGCAGACCTCGCTCCGCTGTCGGGAGGGCAACTTCTTGTCCTGGGAATTATGCCCATGTTAACAAATCATGAGCGGGCAGCACGCCTGAAGGAACACCACAAGGGACGGCCTTGGACGCTACTTCTCATGGGCGGCCACTAGATGGCAGTATCGACCCACATTTAAAAATTATTCAGAATCCTTTATTGATGTTGACAACTCGAGCTATATTGTAGTTGTGGCTGCTCTTAAGAAAAGAAAAGTCATGTCGATGTGGCTCTTTAAATTATAATATTTTCAATGTGTTAACTGGAGGTGTGGAAGAAATGACCAAAGTTTGTGTAAAGAGAAAGAAAAAAAGACATGCAAAGCTTCTGTAACCAATAGAAGGGGAAAAAAAAAAAAAAAATACGATTACAGAATGACCATCCATACTGCAATAAGATTAACGGGTAAGTGCCATTTGCCCTTCAGTGTCCCAGAGCCTGCTCCACATGCCCTAGGGGCTGCTTACCCGGGGCAGCTCGCGGTACCAGTCAAAGACGTCCACGCCGATGAGGGCGAAGACGCGGTCCAGGGGAGGCAGGATCTGCTTGGAGATGTAGTAGGTGCTGTTGAGCCGCAGCCCCGGATCTTGCAGCACCTCCAGGGGGCGCCGTACCAGTTGGATGAGGGGCACGCCCGGTATGCCGTACACGATGACGTAGGGCACCCTCTCGCCGACACGCGGCTCCAAGCGCCGGTCGTAGGCCAGCATGCGCCTGGCAAGGTCAAAAGGTCATGGTGGGCAATGTGCCTATGACCACATGCTAATTAATACAACATTAAATTACGTCATAATTATGTAATAATGGTAAGAATATGAACTGCTATTAAAACAAAGTCCATAACAGCAGTACTACCATGTATTACATTTTCTTTTGCAGATCTCAAAACACACTACATTTCGAAAACGGCAAATCCCACCGTTCATATACAGGAATGCGTTGGAACACTATATACAGGAATGGTCTGTGCATAGCAACAGAATATTTTCCCTTTAACAATAACTCGAAAGTCAGATATATTTTTTCTTTCTCCATATTAATGACAGTGTTGCTAGGCAACAGTCTCAGGTACAATGAAACGAACAGCCTTGTGCAGACAATGGCTACTGGGGGTGAGGCGAAGCAGATTTACACACAGCCAAAAGCATGAGTGTAGACAGGGAGACATTCGGACAGCTGCTGTCCGGAGCTGAGCTGGGGGGTGGGGTGGCGGGGGAGCATTGTTTCAGGCTGGGGGTTACCTGGTGAGCTCCAGAGCAGGGACGCAGGCTCCCGGCCTGTAGGAGGCGCTGCCCCGGTACTCCTTGGCAAAGGTGAGATCCTGCATACTGGCTCTGCCCTCCAGGACCTTCATGCATTGCCGCTGGACGTACTGCTTGACCTGGCTGATGTCTCGCGTCTCGAACAGTAGCTTGATGGATCGCTCCAGCATCTGGGGGAGGGAGGGAAGGGAGGGGGGGCAGTAAGGATGCAGAGAGATACGAGAGCAAAGCAGTAAAAACACGGTGAGCTGCCGCACGTTGGCCCAGGACCGGCACATTTCAGCCCACGTGCTCCATTTAGCCATTTCATTTCCATGCTTTTCCTCTCGCACTCGACACCCCCTCCCCCCTCCCCCCACTCCCCGAACGATGGCCGGGAGAGGAGAGCACGTATGGGCAAACCGCCACGGCCGCGAGGTGAAAGAGGCGCCAGAAATTCCCCCGGTTACCTTGGAAACAGCAGGGCAGCCATCTCTGCGCACCGTCTCAATCCCCTTGGCGTCGAAGACGGGATCCTTCTGGTCCAGGGTCTCATACATGTAGCCCACGTAACGTTTCTTTGTCTGGAGCACGCAGGGAAGGTAAACCTGGGGACAGAGACACGCACAGCAATGGGCCTGTAAATAAAATCCATTTCACGGTTCAGGCTTAATTATAGAGCCATACGCTGGTCGATTTTAAGGCTGAACTAATCACCGATTCCCCCCCCCACCCCCCCCCCCACACACACACACACACACACACACACACACACCTTCTCAAACTTCAGCTTGACAGGTTTAGGGTTGGTGGCAGTGACGGCTTCGGCGATCTCGTTCCCGATCTTGAAGGCCTGCTCCTTGGTGGCTCCTTTCACCAGCACGAACATGCTGAGGGACAGAAATGTCAAGTGGGGGGGTGTGCGAGCCGGACCGGACCGGACGGGACGGGTGCATGGCCGGGCCGACTTCTGACCCACCTGTCGGTATCTCCGTACACTACGCGCGCGCCCCACTTCTTAGTGTCGTTGACAAGTTTGATGGCCCTCTCCAGTGTCTCCCTGGCTTTGTGGACGATGCTGTCACCAACCTAAGAGAGCAGGAAGAATAAAACACCACCATCGTTCTTACAGGAGTCTTGGCGATGGGTACGATGGGGGCAGTATTCAAATGATTCACTGCGGTATACAAACAGCTAATATACCGCAGTATACTAAGTAACCATGATTCTACATAAGTCTACCTGGTCAAACACAAAAATGGTTACATGAGGGCTCCTGATCAAAGAGCTTAAGGGTAACTGCTTCTAACTATGACCCAAGGGGCTACAGGAACATCCTGAACAAGTGTCTCTATATGGGGTGTTAAGAGACCTGCCAACAGCCTCAATGTAAGAGATGACTGAAGATGATTGGTAAGTTTGTAAGAGATGATTTAAGATGATTGGTGAGGTTGAGGGTACCACCAGGTGCTCACCTCCACGCAGGGCATTCGGCCGGAGAAGCCAGCGGACGTGTAGCCAAAGGTGACGTTGGCGATAAGCTTTAGCCCCAGCTGCCGGGCATCCAGAAGGCGC
>JAABNX020000045.1:3499258-3523136 GCA_015163995.2 Mormyrus lacerda | reverse complement strand
CCACCACCTTCCATCTGCAAACCAGGATATGCGATGAATAACTGGTGTGTATGTGTGTGTGTGTGTGTGTGTGTGTGCAAAACAGCAAAAATCTTGGAAAAACCAAAGTCACATCAAACAGCAACGTCCTTAAAAATTTTGAAAAAAAAAAAATCATTATACAGCAAAATTTATTTTTGTGTGAACCACCATTTAAGAGGAAAAAACATGCTTGGATTTTATTGCCGCTAAGGTTTGTGGGAGTCATCTAAAGCAAATAACACTAAATGACTAAGTGCTGTCATTCATTTTCTTTGAATTTTAGACCCCCCGCAGTAAACTAAGGCTATGCTGGGCACCAGTAATGAAAAGGCCAGGAGGCCAGTACAGACCTGTACAGGTCAGTGTGGTGGTCGAACCAGTCGGAGAGGGTGCGGGCGCTGAACAGGGGGAAGCGCTGGTGCAGGACGTGGAACGCCACACTCTCAAAGCTGTAGCTGTTCAAGGTCACCTGGACAGCCAAGGCGGCAAGACTCACTCATAAACTTACACAGACATAAAAAGATCAGCACGACGGGGTAAGATGCCAGCGAGCACATAGGCGCCTACCTCCGTCTTCATTATTCGCCACAGGTTGATAGTGATGCGGCCGACCAAGTGGATCTCGGACATGGTGTCAGAGCCGTACTCGTCCCGCTCGGCGGAGAACCGGTTCTCTTTTGAGTCACCTGTCAGCAGACAGACGGACGCCCATTACAGAACCAGGGAACAGGCGACGCTGACAGCATGAGACGGAACGTTCCGGCCTGGAGCCATCACAGCTTCTGTCTCACACCGCCACCTGTCCCTTTGATACAAACTAACTGAAATCAGCTCACTTGACGTCAGAGCAAGTTATTACTCTGACACTGAGCTGCAGAACTCGGCAAAACCATAATCCTGGACTGGGTCACCGGCTCTTTGTAAATGCACATATTTGCATTGCTACCGGGCTTCAGTTATGTCAACATATATGAGCCAGTGTGGGGCGTGAAGACCCTACGACTGGACCTACAGGGGCTGGACCACAGGCCCACTAACCCCAAATGAAAGCTGATTGGTCCCCAGGGTGCCCCCTCCCATCGCTCGCCACATATGATTGGTTACTGCTAAGGCTAGCCCTTCTGTTTAAATTGTGGTGCTGATTATGCCCCCCGCCACCATAAAAATATCTGTTAAAGCGCAACATGGTTGATATATATACCACACGCACACGCACGCACACGCGGGTAACCACAGAACGCCCCATGGCTTCCACTTAACCACTGTTTCTGTTTTTGGGACATCACCATCATGAAACACAAACTCCAGGTGACATGTGATGTCCTCCAGTCTTCGCTGATCTTACCCGGCACTCGTGACAGCTGCTGGCATAGGTCCACCCCCACGGCTGCTGCCCGCTGCATGAGGTAGCCCCAAGAGCGCATCTGCACCTCATACCCCAGCAGGATGTCTGGGTCAAACCTACCACAAGAGGGCACTGTTAACACGTGCTGTAGAATTTCACATGACAATTTAATAATTAGAAGCATGTTTCAGATATTGGCACAAACTGTCTGCTGCTTCCAGGGTTGTATTTGAATGTTTAAAAGCTATTATGAGTCACTCTATTTAGCTCTTACTGAAGTCACTTTAGATCCTTTAGAAATATGCAACTAAACACTGGACTCTCTCGATGCCAGCACTAGATATGAAGTTTGACAAAAATTTGACAACTAATTAAATTCTGGGTTTTATGCTTTGTTCTGTATTAAACAAAAGATTCACATGAAGTATGTACCGTCTCATGATGTCAACGACTTCCTGGAAGAGCCCCTTCTCATCAACGGTGTAAGTGACCTGCAGGTTGGAAACCCCTGATCTCACCAGCAGAGGTGCTGTGCTTCTGGTACCTGGAACACAGACCAAGTCAGCTTCCGTGTACCTAGTGAATTAGCTCAAGCTATCAGAGATGGTATTTGAGCAAAAGCATTGTATTCCTTGGACTGTTTTCTGTTATTACCCTAATGTGATGAGTGTCTGGTTACATTTCCCCTTGTTACCCCTATGAGGTACTTCGATTTTGGCCTGATCACTTCCAGATTCAGTCAATGTGTCTGCATAGTTTGAAGACGAGCCATCAAATACTTTTTGAGTTATGGCACTAATGACAAATACCATCTGTATTCCCCATCAAGGGAATGTAATACATAAAAGCAGATAATATGCAGTTTCCAAGGCTGTGCCCTGTCACAGAGAACTGCAAAAGAACCTAGTATGCTGCCCAAGCTCCTGTTCCTTCCCATCATCCCACCCTATCATTCAGTAGTCACTAACGAAAGGAGTTCTGGCACGTCCTTGTCACCTTGTTCCCAACTGCCGCTGTCCTTGTCCACCACTATAGCACCAACCAGTTGGGTCCTGTCGGAACTGGGCAGAGGTGCGTCACTGTTCAGGCAGTAGAATAAGGCACATATCGGGTCGAACTCTGGGTCAGGCTCCAGGTCCCGGCGAGTGCGAGCATGGAGTTCCATGCACATCAGGGTCAAGTACTGCACCTTTGGGGGGGGGGGTGAGACAGGTGGTCACATGCCTTCCGATCACATGTCCCATAGGCTAAGGGCACGAGGCAGTACCTCGTGGAGCGCTTTAGCATCTTGCAGGTTCTGCATGCTGACTCGGAATCCATAGGAGTTGCTGATGGATGGACCTTCGATCTCTGAGCTGTCTGCCTTTGGAATGTTCAAAGCGGTGAGCTGGTTCTGATAAAACAAGAGAAAACAAGGCAAAAAACAAAAAAAAAAAAAAAGGAGGGCTTCTTAGATCATACAAAAGAACACGGACGACTTAAGCCACAACTCAGCAAATAACCAACATTTCACTTCAAAACTTTCCAGACAACAGAACAGAAGATCAATAAAAAATATCTCTTATGGAATAACGTGGTTAAGAAACCTTGTGAGTCTGAAAACATGACCCTGTAATGTAGCAGTGCTGGCATTTAAATTTACGATGGAAGCGACTGTGAGGAAACATCTCCTCGAGTTGTTAAGTGACGGACAAAACAGAAGGAGCAGCATCTACGGGGCCTGACCTTCATGTGAGTGGTGAGAAGCACCCGCCTCAGTGTGCCCGCTGCCCCGGCTCTCCGCTGTTGAAGTCTCTGAGATCTCGACTCTGTGTCTGAGGTCAGACCAAAAAAATAAAAAAATAACAAGTCAAAATCTACATAAGGGAGGAGAGAGAATGGGGAGGGAGGCTTGACGGGAGCTGAACCACTGCACCATTCCAAGGAAAAAAAACAATTACATGGGGATTTCTACCAATTAAATTTCATTTTAAAATTACCATGACAGATTAAGATTTCAAAAGAGAGCTTCATTAGCCAATTATGAAGTCTTTAATGATAGTCATAAAAATTGACACTTTGCGGTAAAAGTAAAAAAAAAAAAAAAAAACATAAAATGTGATAGAACTTACTTTTGGAGCTACAACACTTAGAATGAGGAAACATAAGGAAAAACCCATTACCTTCAATCACAGGAGTGCTGCAGATGGGCTCCGAGTCACCTTTGCTTCTCCGCCTCTGAATAACTGGTGTACTGTGGAGCAGGATGGGGCTGACCTTTTCCCCACCCTGGGATGTGAGAGAGAAGGGGGAGGGGCAAGGCAATATATCCCGCCTACTTTCAGGCGATGGGTAGAGTGGGTCACCAGTGAGCCTCTGCAGCAACAGCTCTGGCATCAACTCTTTCTTCTCCAACTCCTCTATGGGTTCTGCGGTAGCTGAGCAGGGCCAAGCTGTTTTCTGCCAGGGCGGCAGGTCGGGTGCATCTGGAGAACTGGACTGACCAGAGTACTGGTCATCCTCTTCCTCCTTCACTGCGCCATCTCTTGCCCTAGCACCAATGCCATGTTTCTTAGGAGTATGATGAGATTTTACTTCTAAAGGAGAAATTTTGAGGCACAATTCCATCTCTCCTTTCCTCAGGGGCTGTGGGCTGGAGGCTTTTTCAGACTTATCTTCCTGGATCATGGCTGACTGTTCTTTACACTCTTCCGCACAATCAGTCCCACTTATGCGCTCATTCTGATCTCGATGTGACACAGCCAGGTCTTCTAGAGCCGTCTTTCTGTTCTCCCTGTGAATGTGCTGGAATTCCCTCCTGCTCTGCAGCCAGAGCTGCACCCGGTCCCGACTAGGTGCAGTTCTGCAGGGCAGCAACACCACCTTCTGATCCCCAGCTGAGCCAGGGCTGAGGTCGGCCCGGGTCCGGGTGCACTCTGCAGCGCCGGGACCCTGTGTTGACGGTGATCCGGGATGCGTCATGGCAAAGAAGGCAGTCTTCCAAAACTGAAGACCCTCTTGGGAAAACTCCCCATTGAACTCTGACAGCTCTCTTGTTAGCCTGGTCTCAACTGCCAGCTTCCGCCCACCAATTTCCCTGAAGACACAAAAACGTTATTCTAAAAGTCTAAAAATGTAACAAAATATAAGGTGAAGACAGTGAGTAAAAGTGACTAAAATTTGCAAATAAACTTTTACAGGTGAAACTAACTTGACTAAAGTTTGAATCATTCTATGCAACTTTTCCCTCCAACGCTTAACTGTCAATACATGTGTTAGTTGACGCTGATAGTACCTGGCTTTTCCTGGGGCATCAGATGGATCACTGCAGTAAGGCTCCTGGTATGTCGCTTCTGAGAGATCCAGGTCCAACAGGGTGGTCAATATCTCATCCCGGCTCGGAGGAGACATGAGGGGCTTCAGGATGTGGGCGCCTCCAGTACCTCTCAAAGCCTGACTGCCCATCTTAACATGTGACAGTGAGCTGACTGACCTTGGAGAACTGCTAGGTGTTGTTGTAGTTAAGGCGTCATTCCCTTCCATTAGGTCCCCGACAGGAGATCCAAGAATATCTGCAAAGGTTTTTGAGCTCAAAGAGAGCGACAATAAGGGGTCAAAGGCAAGTAGCAAGTCTCGCCTCTCACAGTGGAAGCCCTGAAAGTGGCTGAGGCCATGTGCTTTGCCATTGGGCCCCCAATCCCTGTTTTTCATAATCCTGGCAGGCAGCTCCTGGCCACTATCGAAATCCAGCAAAGATGTTGACAAGTGAGTTGGGAGGCCCTCCTTGATTTCTGCAGATTTGTCAAAGAGGTCAGGGCTGGGCGGCCCCATCTTGTGCCATTCCAAACCACACTGCAGCTCCTCCCCCAAACCTGAGCCCTTCTCAGGCATCTTCTCTAAGCCCAAGGCCATTGCAGGCATGGGTTCCTGGGTTACATCACTAAGGAACTTCTGGGGCAGGTTTTTGTCAGCCAACACAAACTGGTTCCCCATGTAAAGGCTGCAGAACTCTGTTTGGCCTATGGAGTTGATGTCGAAGTTGTAGTTGTGTGGGAGTTCAGGAGACAAGCTATCTTCAAAAGAATAACAGCTGTCAAAGCCAGGGTCTGACAGGAAGGCCGGGCTGTCGTCTGATAAGTGAGGCTCTGTTTTCAAAGGCTCCTCCCGCGCTGCATTTTTACCTTTCCGACTCCTAGGTTTCTTTTCCTTGAGAATTTGCGTCTTGGGGACTCTAGGCTTCCGCGGGGTGGATGCGGGGCCTTTTTTTGCTTTTGGAACCTTGTCCACTGGGTCACTCGTAGCAAGATGGACGTCACACTCCGTCCCTTCCCCCAGCATTTTCTGTTGCCTTTTTTGCAGGAGCTCTTTTAGGACAGCAAGACCAGAGGGCATTTCTGGAATAGAAAGTCTTTCTCCATTCCTGGGAGTTGCTTCTTTGGCAATTTCCTCAGTACCACCTGACTTGCATCTAGATGCAGGTTTGGTTTTAGGAGGCATGAAATCAGCTGCTGCGTCATCTCCTTTTTCCTTCTTCTTTGATGCACGTCGCTTAGTCTTACCTGGCATTTTCCCTTCTGAATTTAAGGACTTTTGGGTTTCTTCAAAGCTCAAAGGAACATCACTTTCAATCTCAGATTTGATTTCAGAGGGTTTTGTGGAACTGCACACTTCCGCTGAAATACATTTTGAACTTTGAGAATTTGAGTTTGATCTATTGTATGTGATGACGGAACATGGAAGGCCAATGCTTGGACCTGATGAGCAACGATCTTGCAATTTCACATCTTCTGATGGATTCAACATCTCCTGGGAACTTGCAGATGCTACATTGGGATCATTTTCAGTGCATGCATCAATTCCCCGAGGAGTGACTCCTAGTTGCTCACAAGATGTTGCTTCAGAGATTGAAGTCTCACAGGTCTCAGACTTTAATTCAATGTTGGATGTCAAGGGTTGAGTACAAGAACTGGCAATATACTGTGAACAAACATCATCTGTGCTTTCTTTCTTGGACACGGGCACCTGAAAAGAAGGAAGATCCCCAGATGAAGCCCCTGTAGGAGGCAAGTCTTCCTCGTGGAACAGCACTTGTGAGCCACCGGACTGCTCAGTCAGGAGCGACTCATTGGATTGCTCTTTTTGCTTCTTCTTCCGAGGCTTCCTGGTCTTTTTTGGAGCTACTGCACTCTGGCTGTGGCTTGTGTTTTGCGTGTTCTCCACCTCTTTCTTTTTACTCCTCGGGGTTCTTCTGCTTCTTGTGCGCCGTTTCTTAATGGGCTCCTCTTCCACAGCCTTTTTCGCAGCCTTGCCCCGTCTCCTTCTTGGGCTGCTAGAGGTCAGCTTGCTGGCACGAGCTCTGTTTCGGACTCCTCTACCAAGAACCTCTGTGGCGGGTTCCTGGAACAAGTTAAGACAGGGATCATTCAATGGGTTTAGCAAATGACTATTGGAAGCGTCTGTCTGAGGCTCACTAGGTGACCAGCAACGAGGAGGTGAAGAATCTGTAGGGCTGGAGGCTCTTTCTGAAAGGTAGCCTAATTCCACCATGACGTCAGTGTACTCAGTGAAGCAATCATCGGCATACTCGTTGTAAAATGGTGATGGAGGAGGCAAGGTAGGTAGAGTTAATGACTTATTTCTGCCTCGAGTTCGTTTTATCCTAAAACCCTTGCCTTTTAATTTTTGTGGGATATTGGGTGTTTTTGGTGTGGCATTAATCTTAGTTTTGCGTTTGGGGTATTTCTTCGCCTTTGGCTCACACAGAGGATATTTGACTGCAGTAGACTCTGGGACCTTGGGCCAGAAATGCTTGAGTGGCGCTAACCTTCTATACTCCTCCAGCCTCTCTGGGGTCAAAACTACCCTCTGCTCTTCCGCGTTCACTTTGGCTAATTTAACAAGCATATTCTTCTGACCTTTGAACCTATTGATGATGATGTATTTGATGATAATCGGTGGCTCCTTTTTTGAGATTCTCCTGCGCTTTTGATACTTGTATTCATGGTTCCCTAGTAGATAGGCATCTCTGAGACTGTCTCTCGCGGCAAGTCCTGACTTGATGTGGTGGAAACTTGCAGATGACTCCCCATCCTCACTATCATAGCTCATCTTGCGTTTTGCTCTTAATGTGTACTTACTGCCAGGGGCACCTGAGAGTTTTGGTTGACAGCACTGTGCTAGTGCGGTGGGTTTAGCTGGTGGAGCAAGCCTATATTCAACAGAAGCTTCAGCTGCAGCATGTGTGCCACTCAGTGGCCCTGAAGGTCCTACTGGAAGGTTTTCCAAGACTTCCTCGCTCTTTTCGGTAAGAGGTTTTATTGATAAGTTGGCCGTTTGATTGTCCTGAATCTCATAACATACATTTTCTGCACCAGACATCTTCAACTTCTGGCCTGTCGCTGTAGGCTTTCTCCTACCTAGCTTCAGCCTGGACCTTCGATGCTCTTGCTGAAGCTTACTGCCACTATCGGCCAGCTTGCTGCTCAGACACTTTTTGGCAGGCCGGTTAAGGCAGTTGGAAAGTATCACACTGGGGAAGAACTTGTAGTGTGCCTCCTGTTGGCCCATTATTGTTCTCTCCGTCTTGTTCTCCTGATAGTCCTCATACCTGATCTTAAGCTCCCCTACATCTCCTGCCTCACTGCTTTTTACCATTTCATCCTCCCCTGGGGCTATGGCATCTTCCTCATCTGCTGGGCTTTGGCTGGAGTTGACACCTCTTGGCAGTGTACTCTTCCCGTCCTTTGGGCTGAGCTCTGTCTCTGCCTTGGCGGAGCAGTTTTTTCTCATCTGGGAGTAACACAGCGAGAAACTCCTGCAGTTTTGTAGGACTGACACCCGGTCCTTTTTCATATTTTTGATACTGCTGTATTTCTTTCTGCTTTGGGTCAGCTTTCCATTTCCAAAGGTCAAGCCATCTGGGTCAGACTTGTTTAGGGTAACTGCTTTA
Organism: Mormyrus lacerda; assembly: GCA_015163995.2. Classification (NCBI taxonomy): domain Eukaryota; kingdom Metazoa; phylum Chordata; class Actinopteri; order Osteoglossiformes; family Mormyridae; genus Mormyrus; species Mormyrus lacerda. The sequence goes on along the minus strand of JAABNX020000045.1, from coordinate 3,514,842 downwards.
TTTTCATAAGTGTACAGAGGCACTATGTCCATCTTGTCGGCGCCAAGCTGAGAGATCTCAGGTTTACTTGCGACGTTGCAAGTAATGGGATGTTTCACAGGCTGGATGTAGGGACTCTCATTGTTCATCTTAAATCCAGTGGAGTCATTTTTGCTGTCCTGACCGATGGACGTCTTGGAAAGGAAGTGCTTGTCTGTAGGTTCCTCTGTGTCCAAGGAGAGGGCTTGCCTGTGCTCTGGGTGCTTGCATTCCAGTAGCACCTTAGCTGAAGATGGAGGCTCCAACTGGACGGTTTCTGTGGGAAACAGGTTCCGCTTGCTTAAGATCTTGTCAGAGACTGTGAGAGATGAATGAGTCCTAGGCCCGTTGTCATTTAATGACGTATCTAGGGAGAGAGGAACAAAGATCACTTCAGTAAAAGACGAAGGTTTTCGTGTACATTAAATATGTTGACGTTATTTTTTCGCCCACCGCTATTCTCATCTGCAGCGCCATCCAGCTGTGGAATGGATAGATTAGCGAATAGAGTGTTCCCACTCCAGTCCATGTCTTCATCTGACGAGTCTCGTTGCTCCTCACTAGAACTGTCGTTTACGTCTTTCACTGACAGTCTGTGATGGACAGTGACAGGCATATTTCAAAACGGATTACACGGTTTATAAAGAACACGACTGAGGGGTTCCTTTGTCAGTTCCTATATATGACATAGTGAACATCAAATGACACTCTAAGCAATGAGGAGTAACCTGTGCTTGAGGAGTTTTCCTTTCTCACATAACTTAGCTGCTAGAAAATCAACCACGAGACTATGGAATACCTCCGCCTAGATGAATGTTCTGGGAGGTCAGTGTCCCATCTCTGTGACATCATCATGCTAAGCTCCGCCTCCTGCCTCTCCAGCTCAGGGGCTGCCTCCTCCTCGTCGCTGTTGTAATGGCAGCTGGCACTTATCGACATGCTGTGTTGAGAGCTCTTCCTTGGCCTGTCAGCTTGATAGCCATCATCCTCCAGTCCTACAAGGAGGTCCACCATAGCCTGACTGTTGTCTGCGGGAGATGAAAACTTTATTGGATCTCTCACGTTCCTGTTACCAAGCATTATTTGCCGGTATACTATGCTGACAAATAATGACAAAAAAATAAACAAAAAATAAATAGGAGACTGCGTGCTCCACTGATTGACAACCAAATAATTCCATATGATCAATGGGTACTCTACCAAGAATGGGTGACTGGGCGACTCCTTGGGAAAGTGGCAAGAAGGTCTGACTGTTCTCCAAGAGACTCAGGATTGCCCCCTCGTCCACAATTGCCTCTTCCGTGTCTTTACCACTTAACCTTTTAGCATCTATATAGAAAGGAAAGGACAGACAGAATAGTTGGCGCTAACCTCAGTAGTAGTTAAACAAGTGATTTGATCAAAGTGGTTTAAGCAATCATTCCAAGACTAACCCTAATTCTTCATCTAGAGCAATGTTTCCCAACTTGGTCCTTGGTGACCCACAGACGGTTCACGTTAAAACATAGACGGTCTGCGGGTCCCCAAGGACCAGATTGGGAAAAAGTGCTCTAGACCAGTACCAGGAAGACGATGAGTGAAAGGAATACCAAGGCCTTCTCTTATTATGAAAGAGCCATGTCAAGGGTAGGGGGTATCTCTGTACTGGGGACTGGGGTTGCGGACCCACCCGTCTGCGTGTCTTTGTGGACCTCTACCAGATTGGCCGGGGTGCACCTCAGGGCCTCTGGGGTCAGGACATCAGGATGCAGGGAGAGCTCAACAGCAAACATCTGCGACTCATCTCCATCGCCGCACACCGACCCCGACTGAGTCCTGGGCGCGGGAATGGAAATTTATTTGGTTCATTTGTCTTTGTTAGGCAGCAACACTGTCACTATACAACTGTCACCTGAATTCGGATGCCCTTTCCAGTCACAAGGAAGCACATTTTTTATTTTTAGCATACCACAATCTCAATCATGAAAATGGTTACAGCCTGTGCCAAGAAATGAATGGAAGACTGGCAGCGGATGACAGCCAGTGGACCGGGTCCAGAAGCACCTCAGCTACAGAGTACCCATAATAACCATGCCCCCTCCCCCCCCCCAACCGGGGCATATTGCCTCTGTACACTTATAGAAAAAAAAGCATTTACCCTAAACAACATTCAGCATAAGTTTGACCTATTCATACAGATGCACTTAAGAAATTCCTCTGAAAGACTTTCATATATACCGTATTGTGCAAATGTCTTCATTGAATGTCTTCAGAAAGTCAAAAAAAATGATTAAATCTGTGTAGTAAGTGCATATTTTCTCAGGAGAAAAAAAAAATACAAATTAACATTGAAATATCTGTAAATGAACTATAACACAATAAAACGTAATAAGTATTTCTTACATTCTCCAGAAAAGTTACTGATATCTTGGTGGACGGCTAGATGAACACGGCTTCAGTTCCCAAACCTCTCCTCAGGGGCTCCTCAGCCGTTCAATTTTACCTCCAGCTCACTTAACTTAATTAGTTGAATAATTTGAAGAAGTACTAATTAGCCAAACATAGCATGGTAGCGGTCAACAAAAACGCAGATACACTGGAGAGTCACTGTAAATACTGGGGGGACTTTAGGAGAGGTTTTGAAATGGCTAACCTGCTTTGACAGATATCATACATTTACACCAACATGATTATGATTATATAAACAATTTTCACTGCGTTGGACTTTTGCACGGAACTGTATGTACACATCGCGGGAAAACAAGTCTACGTAGCAAGGCGTGTGTGACTGCAATTCTGTCTGTGTTAATTAGCCATGCTGCTAGAGTGCGCAATCCACATGCCGCAGCGTTGACTCTGCCCTCATGGGCGGGGCCACGCCCAGGCCATTCCATTACATGACCTACAAGCACTGGTAATGCAAGGTGATGTGAAATCCGAGCCCCAAGCCCCCACCGCTCATAAAGGATGTATTTGCAGCATCAGGCCACATGAATAGAAACCATCTGGTGCTGATGTAATTCACATGGAAAAAGAAAAAAAAAAAAAAAGAAAAAACTCTTTATGCGTGGCGAGGAGAATGAATGACACGGATGTCAAGCAGGACTCCACGTTCTCAGATGTTGAGGGGCACATTTGTTTTATGTGAAACAGGGAAAACCTGTGACGATCCTTCCAGTGGTGTGGTGCATTAAATAAAACCCACCAAGGACTAAAAACTAAAATGTATGAGAACCATATAAACACGGAAACAATGACTTCTCCGGGGGTCACAGTCTGTGTTATAGGCGGGCTGTGACTCGACATCCGTCCAGATCAGAAGGGGAGTAAGAGGATGAGTGAAATGGGGGGGGGGGGGGGGTGGGAGGCCATTTAGCTTTGATGTCACAGAATTCAAACACACAAACTTGAGACAGTTTACGCCAGAGACCTGGAGCTATGATTAGTCATCTTGTCACAATTAAGCCATTCTTCACTGTGGGTGAGCTACGGTCTACAAAGCTTATCAAGGACTTTTCCAGTTATTTTTTTGCCACAACAGAGCTCTTGGCTTCGGACAGACAATATGAGCAGCTCATAAAAAGCCAAAACTCAAACGGAATGCGTAGAGGAACACTGAGAACAGGACTGAGCTTTATGGCGACTTTTCTCTCATCGATTTCCTGATATTGGGTACTTAATATAAGCTTCTGTAATATAAAATAATACTACCCCAATAACAATGTAAGAATGAGAGAGATACAAGCAGGCTGAGCTTGTTGTGGTCATACCGTGAAGATGAATGAATTTCATTGTGTTGCAGCAACACAGTGTGTCACATAAACGGGGCGAGCAATTGATTAATCGATGCAGTTCAGGGCTCCTCCTGTCTTAAAAAGGCCAGTAAAAGAAGAACTTACAGGGAGAAGTCATTTTCCCTCAGGATGTCCTTCAGCCTCCTCATAAAGACCCTCTCGCTCTCGCTGGAAGCCACACAGCCGCGGTCTGAAAAACAGAAAGCAGCGGGATGCCCGTTAAACTCCAATGGCAGCTGACGTAGGCACGGATGTTCGGGAAGTGGGGGGGGGGAAGGGGAACCTGGACAAGCTTACGATAAGATTAAATGGGAATATCGAAGGGTCAAAATCTAGATGGTGCAGACAGCGCCCCCATCTGTGCTGGAGTGGAACTGCAGCTACAACAAAAGAGTGTGAGATTGTTGGCTTGCTACCATATGAATAATATTTCAATTGAAGACACAAAAGGGTAGAGCAGAGTTAGCTTTCATATAACAGATGCAACATCTGCCTCCTTCGATAGCTTAGCTCCTAGAGCAAAGCACTGTAGAAATGTTAAGACGGAAATCCTTAGGTTGCTGGTTAGATTCAAAGCTCACAGGAGTGCAGATTCGGGGCCGGTACGTGACTCAGCGGATTTGGACGCTATGCCTGTGATTAGAAAATGGCCAGTTGAAACCTCACGGGGTGATGTCATCGTTGGGGCCCTGAGCAAGCCGCTTAACCCCTGTTGTTCCAGGCAATGCCTGATCCTGCTCTCTTATTTCTAAACCTCCATGCATAAAAGTGTCTGCTAAACAAACAAAATGTAAATCCTTCATAGTTTAATAATTATAAGATTGTTCCAGGTTCCACATGGGTTCCGAGCACCGTTTGACCAAACTGCCATATACTGCGCCAGGAGCCTGAGATTCTCACCCTGAGATTCCGGGGTCTCGATCTGGGACGACTCGTTCTTCTCCCGACGCCGCTGCTTCTCGTCCTCCCAGATGGCCTGCAGACCCGGGTTCCTCCCGATCTGAGCTGCGGGAACATAACAGCTGAGCCCTCGGAGCGCGTGGAAACGTGCTTGAGACTGAACCCCACCTGCTCACACGGGAACGACGTTCTGAGGACACGACTACATACACGATCCCAGACAGCAATCTACTTCAGAATATCAGAGAGCCTTCATGAGCTTCACATCTTCATCACATGCTACACTTAGGCGCTTGGAAAATGATCTCAAAAGCACACATGCAATAACTACCAAGAGTCTACAGTATAGGTAAAAAACATAGCAAGAAACACACAAGCACGACAAGGAACACAGAGTAAAAGCATGGTACTTGATACATTTAGAAACTCTCAAATCACCACCCAGCTTTGCTTGCTATGGAAAATCCAATTGGATTACAAAGCCCATACTGGCCATCTCACGCATGTCCTAGAAATGCTTCCAGAATCATCCCCTTTCACTTATCCCTATCAAGATCCGCCATAATTCTGTCTGGGACCGCCTACATTGACACAGGTCATCAAGAACGTTGGGGTTCGTGCTGAGGCTGCAAGCAGAGACAGTAACAGATCTGACGGGCAAACGAGGCGCAGAAGATGTAGCGGGGAAGGCGTCAGTCTGCTTCGATGACAAAAGGGACAGTGCCACAGCGTTTGGGCCTATGAAGTATATGAAGACCACACCCAGCCCAACGTTCAGAAAGCAAATCTGCATCGCCAACGCGCAAAGCATTAGTCCAAAGTCAGCCCTCCGCATAAGTGCCAGACAGCAGCATTTTAAAGGCATCCATGAAGATCATAAATGAAGTGAGATGTCTGCAAGGGACTATCATCTTATTCAACGGTGAAAGCGGAGGCGGAGCTGCTCGAACAGAATTTCCACCTCAAGTCAGAAGCACGTGCTCCACCCGACCCTTACTCTCGATCTCCAGCCGGTTGAGGATGTCCGCGGCCACAGCATCCACCTCCAGCTCACACGTGCTCTGCTTCTCCACCTCCTCCAGCACCAAGGAGCTGGGGCACAGACAGCGGGAGAGCGGTAAATAAACAGGGACCAGGAGACAGAGACAGACGTACGGTGAGAGCCAGCCTCCCAGAAGCACGCTCACCTGGGAATGGCGTCCTCCTCCCAGCGGACAATGCCGCCCCCTAGTGTGGAGTCTGACAGCTTGGAGGTACAGGGGCTCCTCCAATGGTAGCCAGGGGTCCTCCTGCCAGCCGGCTGTCCGTCCAGGGAGGTCGACGAGGTCTTCTCTGTGGATGAAAGACATGGACAGTGATGCTGGTTATTGGCAGAGAAGTGGACTCGCCGTTGAGCCTTTGAATATTTAACCCGAATGGGGCATAAACTCGTTCCAAGGCTGCCACAGAAATCGGTGGGTTTCATGTTCCACCCAAGATCAGAAGAAACTCAGCCCAGAAGACCTCATCCACCTGCCATTCCTCACAGTCAATAAGGCCAGAAGGGCAGCGTTACGAAAGAAAATAAGATATAAATCAACATGCTGCAAACTTTTGTGTTTCGTTTGCAGGTCGGGGCTACAGCATGGTGACCCAGCAGCGGCGGATTAGTCAGTAAATTCTGCTCCTTGTCTTGTGTTAAAATCCTTAGAACCTGTTAGTATCAAGGTGGGATTTCCAGCTGCCTTTGCTAACTTGTTCCCAGGACTCAGGCCCAGTGAAAAAGGCCCAGGGAAATCCAGCGGCATGGACACAGTGGCCCCCCCTGTCCCACTTCAGCGGGACATTGGATTAGCACCTTCTGGAGATCAAACAGCGATTCTGTCCCCTTTAACCGCTGACATCAGTGGGGGGGCATGTTCACGGGAGATCAAAGAAAAGACAGGAAAGGTAACTGGCCTACAGCTCCCACTGAGCAAAGGCTAGAGAAGATTATTCCTCCTGACAGAGCATGGGAAGCTGTACTCCAATGTGGCATTTATCACCCAAGACTGAACGGGCATCACCGGAGTCGAGTTCGACTTGGTTCGGTGGGCCAGACGCGGTGAGGCTCGCGGACACAGAGCTCTGACTGGCGGAGCACGCCACACGGCCCAGATTACCTCGCTGCTGCTGGAACATGCCGGCAACGCCTATCAACGGGACGCAAACCACGTTCTCGCTCTCTCTCTCTCTCTCTCTCTCTCTCTCACTGAACATGTCTGCAGCCCAGCGGATCCTGTGAGCTGGCGTCCGTCCAGAACATTCCCCGCTCTCCGGCAAACACGTGCAGATCCTCAGCCGGCGACCACCCACCACTGGGCTGAGCCGGCCGGTCCCAGGGCTGCGGGGTCACTCTCACTCACCTCCTCTCTGTTAAGGAGGAGGTGCTTTACATGGGCGTCCTGACGTGAACCTGCTCCTCGATAACTGGCACATGCGCCCGATTGGTGGAGCAGAGCCAGGGGGAGGAGCCACACCCCTTTACAGCTGCCAGGGGCCCGGAGGGGCTGACAGGCAGAGGAGGGGGGCAGGATAGAGCGGCATGCGGAGATTCACAGGACTTAAGCTTAAATACAAAATGAGGCACCAAATCTGGTTAAGAAACCGACCGTCCACTTTCAGGGCTGCTTCTAATGAAAGGACCATTTCAGCTGAAACTGAAAGTGACGCCAATATCGCGCTGAGATGCAGGAAGGTGACCAGTCTGTTATGTTGGAGTCCCACACCATGACAGCCGTAACCCCCACCCAGCACTAACCTCAGCCACGAGCAACAAAATACAAAACCCAGACACACACGCCCAAAAGCAACTGAGTCACTCAAATGCGATTTAAAAACTCCAAAAAAAACAAAAAAAAAAAAAAAAATTGAGAAATCACCATGAACAGTCTGCATTTTCGCTTCTTTAAAATCACATCAGGCGTTTTAAAGTCTTTTTTTCAGTTGGGTTCAAACGCTGACACGCTCACGCTCCTGCCCTCCCACCCGCATGCCCCGCCCGCCCACTCACCTCCATGCCACGTCCGCCGGAATTTGACTGCGCCCAGGTTGATCAGGTTCATGCCGTAGAGGTTGTAGTCGATGAACAACTGCAGTAGGTAGGGGATGTGAGCTTCGTGGGGCTGGTAGCTCTTGTTCATGATGGCGCCGCCCTGCAGGAGCTCGCAGACCCTGCAACAGACACACTGGCATCTAGGTAAAAGGACTCTACTAATCCTGCGTGGCGGAATGTTCCAGATCCATGTAACAAACACACAGAGCCAGCAGGGGGGCCACAGATTGAGCCCACTGATCAGCAGGTAGGCTGGGGGTTTCCCTGCCGCTTTTACCTAAGAACGTCGGAGCTCAAGCTTGCATAAATAACCCTGGTGGGCCCCCATGGTATTAACCGACCAGAGAATGGCGGGGGGGACGGGGGGGCTCCACAGGGAGACACGCGTTTCACAAGTTCATGCGGCGTGAACAAAAAGGATCACCTTTTCACCATCTGAGGATTGTAGAGATAGATCTTCAGGAACTGCTTCTCCTTCGCATGGAATCCGTAAAAAGGCCTGAGGAGAGAGGGGCGGTTAGCAGATTCTCCTGGGTTTGGACCCGTCAGACAGGCTTCGCACAGGACCGCCGCCATGGTCCGCAGCGGTTCCCGATACGTTCCTCCTCGCTGATCAGCTGAATGCCATCCGGAAGTCGTACGGCGTGACCTTCAGGGATCTATGATGTTCTAACACTGGACCTGTGGCCAACATAACTGCTTTTACGCAAAAATAACTCCACAATAGAACTGATAAAGGGGCACCATTTAATTTTAGCGGAAGCTTTTGTACATTTTTTACTTCTGCAGGATCAGACGGTCTCTGGAACAATGGGGCTTAAGGGACCTGCTCAAGGGCCCAATGCTGAAATCACTCTGCTGACCCTGGGACTTGAACCAGTGACCTTCCTATCACTGGCACAGCGACCTAACCCGCTAACCCACATACCATCCTCTATTTTTATCCCATAATGTTATTTGTGAATTAAAAATTAATTTTGCATTTACTAGATACCATCTTCCAAGCACTTATCCAGTGCAGGACCACTGGATACCATCCACCATCCAGTGCAGGATCACTGGACACCATCCATCATCCAGTGCTGGACCACTGGACACCATCCATCATCCAGTGCCAGGATGCTCAGGACAGAGGCACCCAGGTCAGGGTCCCAGTCTATACAAACTCCACAAAGACAGATTGGGGGTGGGATTTTAATTCCCTACACTGGAGGTGTGAGGTAACAGTGCCACCTATTGGGGCACCAAGCCACCCTATGTGAAAATAAACAGGCCCATCAATATCCTGCCGCATACAACCAGCTTTCTTGCTTCTTTAGAACGAATGGGTGACACTGGGCTACACTGATTTAGCACGCAACCCTGCCGGTTACTCCGCCGAATGCCTCAGAAACACTGGCAGTACAACAGACTGCACTGACAATCTCAAAGAATCAGGCCGCATGAATCTGTAAGTAATGCTGCACTTAACCCGACACTTATATTCCAAGTGACTTACAGTGGAGGGACATTTAACGTCTGCTTCATGGAATTCAAAGCCCCAACCCTTGTGTTATGAGCTAATGGGAAAAATACCCTTGGATGGCAGAGATACTCCAGAAAAAAAAAGCTGAAATTGAGGATCAGGCTCTAATTTTTCCTAAATAAATAAACACAAATGAATGCATAAAATGGCAGTAAGTAATAACCTAGGCCAGCATACCCAGTGCCCCCCACATTCTTCGCAAATGAAGGGACACTTACATGCCAGACACCAGGATGACCTTGAAGACGTGCTGCGAGTTTGAGGAGGGACTCCCCAAGGATACGTTGACGGCGCGGTCGATGCTGAAGGCCACCTGTCGCAGGAAGCGGTCCGGCTGCTGCCCGTAACCATCGTAGGGAACGTAGATGTAGGGGAAGATACCGTGGAGGTGGAGGCAAGTCTTCTGGCCTGGAAGACGGGGGACAGAGGGGGTTGGTCAGGTCATCAGGTCAGGTTAGGCCACTCAACGGTAAAACGGCGACATCGCCACAGCCAAGTGTCCGCCTTCCGGCACACAACTGAGCCAGAGGGCAGGGCAACAAAGCATTCAGTAGCCATGGTAACAGCATGCATGGGTGTAGATGCGTGCCTATCTCGCTCGCTGACGGCCGGCGAAATTTTAGCGAAGAGAGCCAGAAGACACTTTTATGGAAACGAGCTCATGGTGATCACCGTTCCCCATGTCGAGGAGACCTGCCGTCTGTCACACAAGGGAGGAGAATCGGGCCCAGGGCCCCTGAGCAGGAGTGATGGACAAACGCCCACGTTACGCCAGAGAAGACGAGGAGCAGAGCAAAGCCACCATGATCTCATGCCGAATATCGCGTTGAAGAACGATTCTCACGCATCTCCCAAAGGAATGTACAAAAATCACTGGAGAAAAAGGCCACCACAGCCCAGAAGCTGCAGAACCTCATCACATTATATAGGTCAGTCTTTCCAGCTAGTTTACGACCCTGCTGACGATTCCTCTCTGATGTTCTGAACCACCACACTTCCGATTTCGACACGACGCCCCGCAAACACAAACAGACATTTCATCTTGGAAGATTTTCCAGTGAGATTTACCCTTGACTGAAGAAGCCTTTTCCTGTCTGAAACCCGTCTTTGTGTAAGATATATTCTGATACGATTAAGCAGATATGGTCACGCTGAGTGGGGCTTTACAGTCACAGCAGTTCTGGTCGTGTCCGTCAGTGATGCACAGTCCTCACCGCGATATCCAGCTGCACGCCCCAGAAATCACAAACACTGAGACTGTAAACAGCGCATTAAGCCCCAGCATCTGGCCCCCGTCAGCCTGTTTCGGCAGGATGTCAGGGCAGCGCCCCTGAGGGCCCCATGTCTGCGGGGGCAGGGGGGCCCACCCCAGTTTCCTCTGCTTGCAGCAGGCGAGGTCTCCCAGCCCCTTGGTTTCTCATCTCTTGCTGCTCCTCACATGCGACACTACAGCCAGTAAGGGGCACAGCATGGTGGTCACATGCGTGGCCCACATCAAGACACCCTACGCTATAAACTCCCAGCATGGTTCCTCTGGCTGTGACCTCTGTGATGCACCACCTCCTTAACCCTCAGACAGTCCCCTTTCTCTCCTTGCTTCCACGGTACCGTCTTCTTTGCTTTTATTTGTACTTGTCATAGGTTCGTTTTTTTCTGTTCTTTGTGGTGCACTTTGTCATTTTAAATGTGCTCAATAAATACATTCTGAATCGATTTGAAAACAATACAGACAGATAATGCAGTATAAAATGGAGCAATACGCAGATAAAGTGACCGATAAAACTACAGGTGCCACGGTGCCGCCCATCACCGTGTCCTGCGACCCAGAGGCCCAGCTGGCTTGACTTCGACTCGGCGCCGAACGAGAGGGTCCGCCCGCCACTGTGCACCGCGCCCACGTTCTCGGGTCCCAAACCCGGTCCATCGCTGTGGGAATGTCACCTCTCTGGGGGGGACGAGCCCATCGAAGTCTCCAGTGCCAATTAGAGGTGTGAAAAGGACCAGACGGTGGCGGGAAGGCGTACAGGCGTACGGTGTGGCGGCAGCAAGCACCGGAGGGGAAGCCCGGAGGAGCGAGGCGCGGTGGGGGCGGGGATTCTGCTCGGAGGGACACGGTAGGGTGGGGAGAATCGCCGCACGGCGGCAAGCACAAAGGCAGACGCCACTCCCCAACACCCCCGGGGGGGCGCAGCGAGCGCGCGCAACGGCGGGCCCGTCCGTGGCCGCTGATGAAACCGAGCCGGGTTGCTAGGCAACTGTGCCGACGAGCACAAGCCTGCAGATAGACGGGCAGGGAAATATAAACAGGCGATTGTTCGCACCCAGCTGGCCCGAGGCTGCAAGGAAGACGTCCTTTGATAGGTGCTTCCGATGGGGGCTCTCTGCTTTTTATGAATGAGCGAGGACCTAAGAGGACACGGTGTGTGTGTGTGTGTGTGGGGGTGTGTGTGTGTGTAGAGCTGGCAGGCAGAGTCCCCAAGCATCTCCCCAGGTCTCTGCACTGCACTGCAATCCCGCTTCCTGCTGCGAGTGAGAAACCCTGGGTAATACCCTTGGGGGGGGCTGGTGGAGGTTTCCGGAAAACAGCCCCTTTCAGCTTCGCCGTCTGGAAGGGCTCCCGCCCTCCGCGACTCGACTCCCAGAGCCAGCTGCATGGTATCACAGGAGTCTCGCCCCAGCATCTGCCAGGACAGACACACTGTTTCCACAGTTCTGCTCTGCAGTTTCAGGGTGCAACAAGACAAGCGTGTGTGAAGTGTCACGTATCCGCGGTGAGGATTGGGCGAGGAGCCATCGCCCGCTATGGCCAAAATGAATCATTGCTCAGCACTATCCTTGCTCTCGATGAGCTGTAAAACTGAGGGAGAGGAGAGACAACGAGGCGCCTAAAACGCACAGGCGAGGCAGAGATGGTTTACTGCCATAAATCCTTTTAATTTTTAAGTACAGGGAAGGCAGCAGATAATAAATGTAAAGGATCCGGAGAACAATGATGTTTCAAAAAAGTACAGATCAGATTAGTGCCAAGACCAGGAATGACACAGACATGGGCACAGACACGGGCATGTCTTGGCATCTTATCAATTAATAATCAGCAGGGCAGATGCTCACTGTCCTGTCTGTCTTGAGAGTGACGAGCGGGTAAAACTATGCAAGTAACACCAATGGCCACTGAGTAAACTCAGGGGGACTGTGAACGTGCATCCATTTCCAAGCCTTTAATCCTGGTCAGGCCACAGACACCAAAAGGGCAGAAGGCTGGAGACCCCCTGGATGAGACCATCAAATGAAGATGGGAGAGACAGCAGGACAGAAGCAGCCATTGGCTGGGGTAGCGAGGGACAGGAGGACGGGGACAAATGAGGGACACCACCATGGGTCCGACGTCCCGCCCACAGGAATTCTGACGCGCTGGAGGCCCCGACCTTCCACAGTGGGAGGGGCTCAGCAATGGGGTTTGAGGAAGAGCTGGGAGGCGCGCCCCCCCGGACGAGCCCAGTTCCATTCCTGGTGGGTGGAGTCCAGGGGGGGATTTGGGTGCACTTGGTGCCGGCTAATGGATGACAAGCCCACACAGGCTGCTCGGGGAGGGGGGGGTAATATTGCCCACATTTTATTATTCCTTAAATCTGAGCCAGACTGGAATTACAGCAATGTAATAAAGAGAGAGAGACGGAGCAGCGCGCATGGGGCTGTCGGTAGGGAGGGCAAATCGCGGCCCCCACCCACCCTTCCACAGTGGAAAGTAATCAGGCACGGTCAGGCCTCATCAGGAGCCAATCAGTGCTGCGGCCCACTCTGCGTGGCGAGGGGGGGGGGGTGGGTGAACGCTGGGGGCGTCTGCCCTCCTCAGCAAGCCTGGTGAATGACACCACTAGCCAGAAACCCTTCGCCTCTGCCAGGTGCCCATTCACAGCAGCAAGGACCACATGGCCCCGCCTCCCCGACAGGGTCGGCCAATCAGGTTTCAGCTGGGAGATGACTTTTCGGGTGTCGCATGAGCATCCCCCTTTCTCCACAGCTGGCGGTGCTTGAAGGAACCTCCTGGAACGTCCAATCTGCAGTGCCCCACACACCGTATATGTGTCTGTCACTCCCCGATAACCTTATCGACCAATGAGCTTTCAGATACAGCAAGCAGTAGACACGGGGACACAACCACTGACTCTGCCCCCCGGACCCCCGACCCCCGACCCTACGACGGAATGAGGCCGTTGCTGCAGGGCAGGCAGTGAAGGGGGGGAAGCTGTCGAACCCGGGGACTCTTCACCTCTGCGGGCTCCACACACAAAGCTGCGTCTGTTTGACTGGAGAGGCCCAGTTTCAGGAAGTTGTTACATCATCCCCAGCCTCATGGTGGGGGGGGGTCATCAGGCACCCAAGAAGGCGACGGCGCAGCGAGGGGAACTTAAGTTTGCTAATGCATGAAGCATCTGCGGGGGGGGGGGGACTGTAGGGAGTTCCAGCTTACCAGGGTTTTCCCCGCAGCCAGTTCTGCCGCTGGACACCCAGAGGAGGAATTCCCTTGCTCTGAGGGTACGGACGACAGTTTAGGGATTTCAGCCCGGGCATGCGGAGCGAGTGTACCTCACAGGCCTCCCGCGGGTGTTTAATGCGCTACGGCGCTGACTCGACGCTCGGCTCTGAGGGAGGAGACAATTAGGCCACTGCAGCACGTACACAGCGAGACGCGGGCACCAGCCTCCCAGGGCAACGACCCGCCTGCTTAAGTGACAGCTTCCGCTTTCCGTACCCGGAGGAAACCGCATTACAATGCGCTGGATTCCAGAGCCCCGGCGGTCGCCATTAAAAGCTGGCATCACAGAAAAGCCCCACAGCGAAAAGGAGCCGAACGCGGAATGAAGATGAGATCAGCCCCCGGCTAAAACGCCAAAGAGTTTTCCAGAAGACGCCTATCGACCTCACAGCTAACTGGCGCATGCAACTGGAGGAATGGGGGGGGGCTGGAATGAGGAACGAGGGAAGCCTGGAGCTCGACGGAAGAACACTGGTGACATGGTACCTGCAGCGAACACGGAGGAAAGTGGAGAATAAGGAGCCTGTGTTCTGGATGAAGGAGCGAGACCAAAACGAAAACTGAATGAAGGCAAAGTGAACAACGGACGACGACGCGACTGGCAGAACGTTCTCGGCCTCAGCGTTCAGGATCACTATGGACCCCAAACGAAGCACCTCATGCTCGCCGATAAGGGGAACGTGGCAGCCGATCAGCGCAACATCAGCTGAAACGTGCGCCGTCTCCGACACAGCTTCGGTCAATCGGGTTTCAGCTTCGAGACGGCTTTTCAGGCACGGTGGGGCAGAGGTGTTGCACAAACAAACAAACCCCCCCCCCCCCGCACAGCTGGATGTAGTCGACAACCAACATCAACGGGCAAGGTATCATCATCATTAACATCTGCGCCGTCCGTCTTTCCCGGCATGCCTTGCGGACCTCATACTTTGGGTGCCGTTTAAGGAAGGAGGACCCGTGAGCAAGAGGAAAACCAAGAGGGAGGGAGAGGGAACATGTGAGTGTGAGAGACTGAAAGGCCATGAAGAGAGGAGGAGGACGTAGGATCCACCGAGACGGAGTCACCATCCCTTACGGGAAGCTCAGCAGGAGAGCAGAGATGGAGAAACATCAGAGTATGAATAACTTGCCCACGACATTCAGAGCACAAGGTCCCTGGCAAGCAAGCAGAAGAACATAACACTAAACACAGGGGGGGTCCATTCTAGGAACGAGGCACTAGGGCAGAGTGACGGCACACGGGGTGCCGAGACCCCGACAGACATCCCTGCGTGGGGAGCCGATCGATTGCGCCAGGCCGCGGCTTCCATCACACCCTGCCGGCTGTGATCAGGTCACCATCGGCAAACTTTTTAGCCTGTATTCCTTACGTCTCCTCTCTCCGTAAGACGGGTTCATTCACGTCTTACGGAAACGCCGCATGAGGCTTTAATCATCATCACGCGAACGACGGCAACAACGAGTACTGACTAAAGCAGTTGCGGGAGAGAATTCCCTCTCAGAAAAGACAAAGGAGAGAAACAAAAGAAAAATCTAGAGGGAGAGAGAGAGAGAGAGAGAGTCAACAGTGAAGGTCTGGCAGTGGCCTCCTACAGCAGAGAGAGCAGCGGGGAGGGGGTGAAGAGACGGTCGTAAAAATCTTATATGAGACTGGATCCGGGGGGGGGGGGGGGGGACAGGGGCTCGTTTTTTAAAGATGCCAGTCGTCTGCATTTCAGTTACCTCCAAACAACATTCTGCCTTGGACTGCTATTGGTCGCA
>JAABNX020000045.1:3478495-3496422 GCA_015163995.2 Mormyrus lacerda | reverse complement strand
ATATATTATTCAGGAACCTCCCTCACCCGTCAAAAAGAAAATCACACACTGAATACATCGCCATCCAAAAAACATGCAATTTGCTGCATTTCACAAACACAGCGCGAGGTGGGCATGGCACACCCGAAATGCATGCATGAACAGATTTTGACATGCCAGCCTAACAAGAATGGAAAATACCCGCACAGTAAACAAGACATGCAGCCAAGGAGTAATAAATACGATTTTAAAAGGCTGCCCGCGTCCCCTTGGCGAGCTGGCACTGCGGACCTCACTGCGGGCACCCCGACCCAGGGGTCCCTGTACATCCAAGCAGGATACAGCTCCCTTGGGGGTGCCCGAAAAATAAAGACGATTGCAGTCTGACAGCAGTAAACCCGTACCTGATGCGGGTCATTTTACACACAGGGGGGCACAAAGTTTCGAGCATGAAGAGAAAAACGTGTTGCATGGATGAGGAAAATAAAAGGCATTAAGTTGGTTAAAGGTGAATTCGCTGCTGGAAAAGAAGACAATGCCCTGCATCAGTAAAGACGGCGAGGATGATCAGTATTCGCGGGGCAGGAATCAGATCGGACTGTCAGTAACACTAACACAGTAACGCGGTCCCCAGCGCCGGGCTGGGCACCGATACCGGGAACCAGACTGTCCTCAGTCAGCAATCAAAGCGCTTCGTGGGTGAAGGAAACTGCCTCCGACATGCAAACCGCCTCCGACGGGAAAAAACGTGCCCTTCGGTCCCCCAAATAAGGAGTGGAAGATAAACTTGAAAACAAAAGCGATCCTACAAAAAAATCCCTGGTTATTTCAGGTGCTCACCGTGCAAGTCTGACCGAGACGGGACCAGGCTCAGATCAATGGGGTTAGCAGATGTATGTCCATCACATAAAAACATCAAGTCTGCTCCGTCTGGGTCTTCCGCTGCACAGGGGACCCAGACTGCATTTTAATATTTTGCGACTGGCAACAAAGAGGCAGCTCGATGTGCAATAACCTGATAAGAGTTTGCATGCACTGAGCTATGAAGGAATATCTACATGCTTTTCGTTCACTTTGCTAAACACCGGGACGGGGGTGTCATCCTGGGATGGCCCCCGGTTATAACCCAAATACACACACACACACACACGTACCTGCCGGTGTGGCGCCGAAGATCCGGACCACCGGCACCCTCTTCACCTCGCTCTCCCTGAAATCCGAGTAGCAGACGTCCAAGCCCTGCAAGGGACTGGCCAAGTAGTAATCAGCGCTGACGATGCGGACGGCAAACATGATGGCCGCGGCAGAGACCGAGGTCTAGGAGCAGGCAGGACGGGCAAAACTGGGCAGCATTACACGGAGGGGGGAAAAAAGAGATTTCTTTGTCCCGTTCACAATGCTGGCGAGTAGGTTGTAGGTAAAAAATATCAACACCTATTTACGTACGACAAGCAAAAAAAGCATGTATTCTCATGGAAGAGCCTCGCGGGGGTATGCCCCTGGCAGAAACGCAATTCCTCTGCTACCTAAGTAAGGCTGATCGGCTCTACAGCTGTCCGGATCATCCCGAAATGGTGGTGCTCCCCCCCCGACAGCAGCCGCCGTGTTGCTCTCTATACCGGCGACGTCCGATCCCCGGGTAGCAAACTACGAGCGGGCGCCCATAAACAAAACGATAACGTGCTCGCCGACAGGCAGTGCGGGAACTACAGAGAAAGCACTTTCCTTTTACTCTCGCCGTGCCCGAGGTTTAGCCCAGCTCCATGCACACATTTTATTCTCCCTTCTTCTCCTGCAGGCATTAATCTCTCGCTCCCCTAATCTGTCGCGGTGCTGGGCGGCCAGTCCTTCGTGGGGAAAATCCAATGTGGCAGCTCACCCGTCCCTGGCTGTACGGCTCCAATGTGCCATTACAGACATTGTTTCCCCCTGTCTCTGTAATATGATCTCGGCACTCCTCGGTACCCCTAATCAACACCATTCCCCTCGGCAGACCCTCCCCTAAAGTCCGCCTCCGCTGCTCAGCTACTGACACACTGCAGTATTCTCCACAACACGCAGGTCACTGTAGCCATAATCCGCGCCCGCGAGCGAGACGCTGGAACCGTGCGGCATCCGGCCTTCTCATTGGTCCGCTCGCGTCACCATGCGCGTCTCTGATTGGTGCCCGATGTACTGCGGCGGGATTTCTGCCAACCAGAGACATAAATTACACATCGGGACTTTCGGTTTTCACCTTCTAGTTTAATTTCTCTTTTCAGTTTAAGACAACGTTGAACAAAATAGCACCTCATTAGCTTTCTTTGTCCGTTGATTTCATGTCTTGAAAATTGAATACGTATAATTAACGCTGTCAGTATTGCGAAAACTACGACGATTAATGCCAAAATACCAAATACGGCTCGATAGCCTCGTGTTCGGATCCAATCGGATGTGCATCAGTAAATTAACGTTCCGCCCTATCAAAGTGTAAGCCAATAATAACGCAGGATAATCTGACAAAGTAACCAATAAAAACGATGGCTGCTGTTGATTCCTTGCTAACATTGCAGAGCAAGCTCAAATATTGGAGACGCAAGGCACCCTGCTGGCCCATACTTCAGCTATTGGTTCTTCTTAATGGCCAGCATTTTGATCGACTGTTGTGTCGACAAATGGGATTGATCTACAGAGTATTTACTTTTTTGCAATAGCTCCTCCCTCTCTCTTGGTGCTTGATTGGATTGTTGCTCTCGCCCTATGCGCTGACTGGGTGTGAGACCACGCCGTTCGAACGCGACACGCTTCCGGATAAAAGAGGGAGAGAAACTTAACACATACCCGCCTAACCGGTTGTTCATGCGAGACGACCGTCTGGGGGAAGTAAATGTTTCCTACTGTCTTCATCACAGTGATTTTCCTACGTTCTAATAAAAATATGTTTTGACAGATAAAAATGTAATTTGCATCCTGCCTGTGATGAAGTACACAAGGGACCAAAGTCTCCTTTTATCAGTCCATGGGCTTTTCTTTTGCGGGAATGGAACTGCAGTTTAGTAGCTTTTATTACTCCAATTAATTGTCAAAGGTTTTAAAGCGTCTGGATGATAGACTGTAGACTCATTGTCCCAGTAAGCATAAACATGGCCCATAAGGTAAATGGTAAACCTACAATTAAATAAAAGCACATAAATGAGAAAGTGAGAAAACTGATTTTGGGGAAAGCAATAGATGAAAGATTTCCCTGTGGTATCCCTGTGGCAACTATACACTACACATTTAATAATACCTGTGATATTTTATCATTTGATGTATCATCAACTATTTAACAGTGATATCTTTTAAGATTTCCGGTTCTGAATCAAACAATTAATTCGGGAAATTATCAAGAGCAGGGATGGACAGAAAAGGGCCGCTGTATATGCGGGCGAGTTTTAATGTAACTTCCTAATTATATTACTAATTAGAGAACTGACTGGCTGAAGGGTCCTCACACCTGGGTTTGAACAGCTGGCCTACAGGTTATCCCAAAAACCTGCATACACATCGGCCCTTTGCGGATAAGATTGCCCAAAATTTGTACATGTGGCTGTTTCACTATCAGAAGGGATGTATCCATTTGTACATCTGAGTATTTTCTTGCATGGTCTGTTTGCTTTCTGTACTGTCACACATCTTTAACAGCTACGCCACCTGCTGTCCATCTAGTATGTGGCTGTGTGGTTCCCGTCGCAAATTCTTAGGAAAAGCCGGGAGAGACCTCAGTCCTGGGGGGTGGGACGGGGGCTGTATTCTCATTTCCTCCAGAGCAGGTTAGCCCTCTGCTTGCCATTTACTTCCCTGGCAAGGTTCCCAGCTGCGCGGTTCACGTGAGGGCAGTTTGCAGAGCTCGCGGGCGTGCAGGCGCTCATCTGGGCTATCCATATCAGTTTCATCAGCTGCCTCGGGAAACGGTATCGTACATAAATACGCAGAATCGACATCATGCCATGTATTCGTCTTCCAGCTATAATCATACGTTAGCGCGTTCTCATGTTAATGTACGATAAAACTCACTATAGAACAAAGGCATCCCGCCCCAATTATCCTTCCAAAGCAGAGGAGCCTAAAATAGGTTTATAGAAGAATCAGAAGGAAATTTCTCTGGCACGACATCACAGATTTAATGGGAAACACTGCAGCAGTGCAGGTCACATGGCGAAGGGGCTTTTCTTTGCTGTCATAAGATGCCAGATTCGCTGCAAGGACGGAGCAACTAATGACTTCCTGATGATGAAAAACGGTTAATTTGTATTTAGTCTGGGCCAAGGGGGGGGGGGGGGGGCTGGCAGACCACGGTGTGAGCTGACCTTGACGGGGGTTAGCCTGTGGTAGACGGGGAGCTGGAGGCGGGCCTAGCTGGTTAGCCGCACCCCCCCCCCCCAGGGCTCCACTGCACTTTGGAGCTGCGGGAGATAAGGAGACCGCTTTCTCCTGGAAAAGTTCGACAGCTGGGTTTACTACCAGAATGCAGTTTTCAATAGGCTCAGTCTTTACTTCTGGGGAAAGCAAATACATACCACAAGTTTAATCAGTCACAGGTAGGAGTGGACTATGCATGGTTACAGTGGGCTTCTGTTCCACTGTGCAAAATGGTCCGTAAATGCTGACCAATTTCTACGTCTGACATATAGATACACATAACTAACCACTGGCATTAATCTACGCTCCTGTCCTGCAAAAAGCCCAGTACATATTTTCACCTTTATGTGGCAGAGCTGTAAGCAATAATCAGTTACATGTCGCCTGATAAGGTGACAGCTTCCATTTCAGCAGAAAAGAAAAACACAAAACTGAAAGCCTTCTCTTCCCCTTGTCTGTCAAACCTGGGTTTTGGCTGCAGATGATAAGGTCGAGATGTATGCAGGTACGTGGAGGACCATTGGGGCAAAACCATGGAAGGAGGAAACCACAGAAATGATGTTGGATGTTGCAAGTTACCAGATGGATCGCTGCGATAAGCACATACTTGCACAGTGAATACGGCTGTCATGGAAAACGTTACAATTAAAAGACAGGCGTTTACAAAGCCCATCACGTGACACGCAAAATCTCATCGTGGATGTTTTGCAAGTTAATGAAGTCTATATTTTTAAGAATTGCTTTTCACAGTATGATTAAATGAACTTTGTGACTTATTACACGTCAGTTTAGAGATTTAGGGGGTTTGTTGCTCGGGGTGTACAGTTCTTCGACGAGTCTTCCTGTCTATCACGTGAACAGCAGAACAATGTTACACTTTCATTCATTATTTGTTTGCCGTTATGACTACTGTGATGCTTTTCTACTGAAAGCGCTAACAGAAATAAAGAAACGCGATTTTTCTCATACTGCTGTGAGATTTCCCGTTCACCTTATAGACATGCCTCATTCAAACATATCTGGTTGTTGTCTGCGAAGCATCAGGCTACTTGCTCGCTATATAATCTTATTATTTCAGCCATGCACCCATCAACACAACTTATTAGAGAGATCTGGAAAATGTCACACACATAAAAACACTAGCCAATGATACAAAGAGGAGGCAATGATAATCTGTCAGGAAGGACCGAACGTGATCATGAATTCCGTGAAGAATGTAGTAGGAGTGCCAGCAACGAAATTGCGCCATCTTCTGGCCGAATGTTTAATGACCGATGTATAAACGAGGTCTATCCTCGAGCTCTTAAAGACCTTACCTGACCAATCCAGAAACACTTTCTTACAGTTAGTTCCATCCCTCACTCTCTGTGATTATCTGAACTAGCTACGCACCTCTTGAATCTATACAACTGAGTTCCAAATCAGTTAGTGATAGTTTAATGTTGACACAAAAATTCAATTGTATTTCAGCAAAAAGCAATTAGAAATTAGGGTGATGACACAAATGCAGCACGGATCTAAAGCAAGAATTGTAATCAGTAGTAGAAAAAATGACATTACAGCTAATGTCACTGCACAGACATCAAAACGCAGGTCAGACTTAGCATAGCTTACTTTAATGCTGCTGTGCACATGAATACATCTTAATGTGTGCAACCATTTGCGATTTACAATCAGCGATCTATGAAGCTAAATCTCTGTAAAGCGTTCGGTGGTGACTGGAAAGAGAGATCTGATTACAAACGGCCGGTCGAGATGCATGTGGAGACGTGTGTTAATGCCAGGTGCCCGTGGATATACTTAACCCTGCCCGCTCGTGATGGGAGCACCCAGGACGCATGTTAATACCACTGTGAACTGGGCCAGATGGACATGGTGGCTGGGTGTTCGACGTCTGCAACAGCGTGGGTTAAAGGCCGTCTTCGAGGGCTGATCAGTGACATGATCATTGTTTCAGCTGTAGGATTTGAACTTGCAATATTCCAGAAACAGGCTCAGATTCTTAACCTGCTGAGCCCCAAACTCCCTATCTGGGGGGGCTGCATTGACCAGGTGCAGCCTGGGACTGCAAGCAGGGGTCTGTTATCATCAAAGCAAAATGCTGCTTCGCCATAATGATCGTTGACCTGCTCCTACACAGATCCACTACATCACTAAGTGTTCTAAGTGTTTGCTGTCATGGTAACAGTGGAAATAACAGACCTGAGGTGTCCAGATGGAACATGTCTGCTTCAAGATCAAATGCGCAAATAAACCCAGCAAAGCATCCAAGTATTTCCATGAACAGTGGATACTGAGATCTAAGATAAGAGATCCAAGATCCAAATTAAACACAAAACCGAAAACTTCAATCAAACATGAATAATTGCACAGTAGACTGGGTTCCAGAAATTGATATCAATTTATTAAAACCAATCTTTTAAGCTTTAGAAAAAAAATTGGTAACAAAATATGTCAGTCCCTAATTAAAATACTTTCATTGCCATTGGACACATACATAGAGCCTCACGCTGCCATATTGTAAGTTGAGTGGCTTCCTGCGTTTACTTTACAGGCAGAACCTAAACACATTTTACAGACGTTCTAAGTGGCTCAAAATACAGATCATTAGTGGCACAAGAAATGGATTCTGTCATTTTGTGGTCAACCAAAGCTCCGAGTTGTGAAGATTTTAGTTTGTGTCTGCATGTTGATATTCATGTGACTTATCAATAGTATTTTTATTAAAGACCCAAACGACATATGAATGGGCTGGCGCATACAGTGAAAAAACTTTCTAGACATCCATTATTCATCTTCAGTACATGCAAGCAACTAGCAACTACATTATATCGTTTTTCTAAGAGTTTGAGATACTTTTTCCTCCAGGAGAACATCAGCCAAACTCATTCTGCTTGGGGAGTTTAGTGAGAACAATGTTGACGAGATCTCTGCTCGTGGTGGTCCTGTGGTCCACCACAGAGAAGACTTTCATGGTGCTCTGTGTGAGAGCAGAACCCACCTGCCTGATCCGGGTACCACAGCTAAGCAGGTGCGCCATCTCCTGGCGGAACTGCCTGCTGACCACGCAGTAGAGAATGAAGTTGGTGGTGGAACTGAGGTTTTGCAGCATGTTGGCCAGGTCGCTGGCCACGTTGATGGGCAGCCCATAATCGTCGCGGTTGAAGTCCTCACGGTTGTACACTGTGCGGAGGACGCAGTAGGTGACGAATCGGGGCGTGCTAAATGCCACAAAGGCTGCAGACACTGTTCCCAGGAGCAAGACACTTCTCTGAACTCCACCTGCGGAATTTCTCCCAGAAACCTTCATGGCTCGAAGGTCCTCCTTCGTGAAGAGGCGGTGGGCCTGCAGCACGTGGCTGACAATGAGCGAATTGAAGAGGACGACGAGAACGATGGGCAGCCCACTGGAGAGGAAGGTGGTGACCCACACCACTGTCGTGGAGTAGGGACCCTCCAAGTAGAGGCACCGGGGACCAGAGATGTTTACCCCGTCTGGCAAAGTGATGTTGATGCTCACAACTGCGTTGATCCAGCACATGGGAATGGAAGCCAGGTGGGAAAGTAGGACAATGGTCACACAGATGAGCACAGCTGTGGTGTGAGTCTGGCGCCACCTGCTGGCAAAGGTGGAGCTCAGCACCAAGTAGCGCTCAATGGTGAAGGCCACTACGATCCAGGAGGAGCTGTAGAGGGAGCCGAACTGCAGGAAGGTCAGGATGCTGCACCAGGGGTGTGAATGCCAAAAAGGCTTCTGCTGCAGGAACGTCAGGGTGAGGTCCAAAAGGATCACCCAGAGGACATAAAAGGTGTCCATGATGATGAGGAAGCCCAGGTAAACGATGGCGGTCACCGACATCCCACATTTACGGAAACAGACCATGTAGAAAGTGAAGAGGTTGGCTGTTGAAGACAAACACAGTTCTAATCGCAAAAAAAAAGCCCAGAGTCTTTGTACAGCACTATTTCACATCGTAATCACAGCCACTTTTACTTTTAAGCTTGTGGCCATATTCATATGTGTGTCATTTACTATTGAATTCCAGAGATATGAAAGCTGAATGTAATATATACATAGCAGTTGAATAATGACAGGCATTATCTACACTATTTTTATATGGGGACTTTAGGAAAAAAAACAGGTTCAAACCTGGAATTCCCAAAACACACAGGAGTGGGTAGTAGACTTTCTGAATGGTGATGAAGACATCCATCTCTCGGTGCTCCACACCAATAGCAGCTCACATGCTAATGTTTACAATAAAACCATTACCGTCCGAGATATGATAGCAGTATAGGTTTAAGATAAGAGGTACCAGCAAACAGTCACTACAATAAAAGATAAATGTCTGTTATTACATCACACAGCTTACATGTCATTTCCCTTGAACTAATACAGGAAGTGTCTTTTTTTTCCCTTTGAATCGCTGCATTGCCTGCACGATACTGTCACGATTATACACGCCGTTTTTGTTGTGTTTCAGCGGTTTGTATTTTGTTTATATGGACAACCTGAAAGTTAAAATCTAGTCAAATCAGAATGTTTTGAGGACCACTTTTCCAGAATAGATGTTCTCAATTCAGCAACAATATTCTGACCTTTGAATTGCTTTAGATACTAACACCGTACCATAATCGTACCAGGACTTTCCTAACCTAGAAAATATTTTAGATTTTTCAATTAGGACGATTACCAAAATTATCTTCATGAAAATTAAACTATGAACCAAGCAAGACTGATGGCATTTAAAAGTTCATTGATCAAATGCTTTATTGTGTTAATTAGTCTTATCCAACACCGAGCAGATATTAATGTAAACACTTCATTGTTGCACTGGAAATAAAACTAATCGTGATTTTTTGTAACTTAGTTAAAATTTGCATATGAAATAACGAATCTAGGGCTTATGCTGGTTCGGTCATGGGGCCCATAAGCAACAAGGTGAATAAATTCACTTTAAATCCACAGCACAGCTATGTCCAGGAACTGGCGAGCGTGTCTTACGGATCAGAGTTTTCGGAGGCGACGATGGATGGAGGTTCAGACGCAGCTTTGCACGCTCGTCTTTGGGGGAGAGTAAAATCAATCGAGACAATGCTGTTATTTACAGGATAGATTAAACAAGGTATAATGAGAATAGTGGGTCAGCATTCACTCCGTCCTTCGCATGAACTTAACAGGATGATCATGAGTATCCTGTCAGTGATGATGACAGCAATGCGGTCCCCAATCTGCTAGCAGAGATTTCAAGGCAGCCAGATTATAAAATTGACTTTAAACCGAAGTATTTTCCTTGATCCATATTTACATTTGTTAAAGTAAAATAAACTTATAATTTCATTTATTTACTGAGTAGTAATGAATTGGGGGAAAAAACTTACGCCACTCTGATAGATATGAAGAGCAACCGTTAGCGCCGAAGGTGCCAAGATGAGGGAGGATCATTTAAAACGCAGGCAGGACCGGGCTCCGATCAATAAGGCGCTAGGCGGAGTCGGCGCAATCAGGGCGGCAGCGACACATGGCAGGAAAAGCGGCACCTCGCTGTCTCTCCGTCCTACGGCCAGGAATTGATCCGTGTAATGCGATGCGTTTTCCACGTGATGGCGTATTTATCGTGGACCAGATGCCACGCAATTATTCGCCTGTGCGAAAAAAAAATTATTTACACTTAAGTGCATTACATTGGTAGACTAGACTCGGACGCTACAGCAAGACCTTAGCAGTGTTTCTGGAAAAGCTTTTACGGAAACATGCTTATTAAATAGAATGGAAAAGAGCCACACCGTGATTCTGACCCCCTCTACTGGGAATAGATGGTTGCTGCAGCCTGTCTGAAAGTTAATTGTATGTCAACGTTGAACTCAATTAAAAACGAGATAAGTATTGAATGAAGAATAAAAATCCGTCACCTTGACTGATTCGTGCTGCTGGACAGCGCTGGTTTGTGAATACACAGCTCTTGTCCCAAAGGTTCTGTCCATCTCACATGCATCAGATTCTCTCCATCTTCAAGAAAGACCTCAAGACCTGTCTGCTCTATTCATTCCTCTTACAGCCCGATTCCTCTTCACAATTCCTGAATGTTCTTAATGTCGCACTTCTGGCCTTTCGATAGACTTATTCTGTTCTTTCTGTTAGCAGGGCTTTGTGTAGCTCCTGCTCCAATACTGCTGACCCTCATACCTGGTGTAAGGAAAAGGAGTAAAGATGCCCCAGAGTTCTTGGTTGGCCATTTGAATAGTGTCAGCAATTTATAAATCACGGGTAGGTCAAAAAAGCGGCAGTTCCATTTAGCACCACTAGGGTGATTAGAAAGTACCTGAATTTTTAGCCTTCAGAAAGTCTCCTGTCCTGCTTCTTCACTCACACCATCTATCCCTGGTACCTTGCAGGGGAGGGGTCTTTTGGTGTATAAAGAGGGCAAAGAACTGCTTAACCTTGACCACACTGTGTCTAGAGGGGGAGGGTCACCTGTCACCGAACCAGACGGCTCAGGGAGCCAAATGTGAAGACCAGGTTCTAGATCAAGGGACGCCTAGCGTCCAAGACGGTGACCACTACAAAGATGAGTGTGAACCCCTGCGCATAAAGGTGAGAATCAGAGGGAACTTGCGGCCACCTCCTTCCTTACGCCCTCCTGCTGCACTCGGGCACCTTTACACAATTCAATAAAAGCTGCCTTCTGGAGCAGTGAAGATCTTCACCTTGCAAACAGGACGTATGCAGATCGATGTCGGACATGATACAATCTACACACGGTGTCCATGGCAACAAAGCAGGCTATATTCCAAAAACAGACCACTAAATTGAAAAGAGGGTAAAATGTTTATTGTCCTCATTTTTAAATGGCAAATTACTTATTTCACAAAAATAATGTTAAAAATGGAACATAGAGAAATAATGAGAAATAAAAGCCATGGACAGTTATATTAAAAACAAAATGTGAAATAAAAAAAAAATAAAAAAGATGAAGCTGTTTGACAGGCTGCAATTTTCCCTGATCTTGTACGGTGTCCAACTTAAGCTCAAGTCTAAACTCTAACCTTTGGAACCAACCATATGCTAATTGATCAGTCGATCCAGGACCGTTCGCACATACTGGTTACACACACTAAGAATGCAATATTGATTTATAAAACAATGAAAGAAGAGGCCTGGCAAAGAGATCAGGACAGACATGGGCCGTGTGCTGCAAGACTAGCGTGGTGCTTCTGGAGCCGTGCCACATTCTGCAGGCCGTTACGAAGCGATTCTTCATGTAACGTGAATGAAGACACAGGATCCACTGGAATGGCCGTCAATCGAACACTGTACACAAGTTAAAAAAATATTTTTCCCTGCTTAAATAAACTGCAAGTCAATCCCATATACACACCTCTTCCATCATTCCAGTTTTAAAGGCACCCAGAGCTGATGTCTAGATGCATACGCAGCCCTTCTGAGTGACACGGGGCCGTTCACACGCAGACTTCTCGCATTTCAAGCCGTAATTACAAATAATCCTGACACACTCTCACCAGCCTAACGTATATCACCTTGGAAGAAACTGCATTTTTACAATGATAGGCCAACAACAAAAACTACTTCTAACAAAAGCTGGAAAATGAGGGAGAACTTTGTCATACTTGGCTGAAACTCCTGCATATCTGAGGATGTAGCGAATAAGCATGTAATGCAGGGACCACTTTTCTTCCTAGGAGAGAAGGGCGATTTCTCTCTCTTCACATATTGTGGGCATTACGCTACCCAAGAACTATCCTATGAACGAGAAAGCGGGTTGGAGTTAATGCCCAGGTCAGAAAACCTCAGCAGGTTAATTGGTTTAAAAAGAGTCGTTACCTTCATTATTCTTGTTATTTATTGTCCCAGATGAAAATAAAGCCTGTAGCAATATATATATATACACATATATATATAAAAAAATTAAGAAAACAAACAAAAAACAAATATAAGTGGTCAAGTAGCTTTGTATTTACACTGCGCACAGGCAATTGCTCATCAAATCACATGGCAGCCACCCTAGAAACCACGCCCCCCCTCCCCCCCCAAACCTGTGAAAATCAGCTCCGCAGACACTGTGAAACTGACAATTTATTGAGTCCCTTTCTCGCATTGGACTGGACCTGTTGGGGGCCGAAGGAGCTCGGCGATAGTCGACGGGACTCGTGAAAGTATCCCACGCCTTGGCAAGTCCACCTCTCCCCCACCTCAGCCCAGGCCGGGGTGGTGCGGTCCATCGTGGCCCAGGAGAGCACCCCCTACAGGTTGTCTCCTGGCTGATATTGAGGCTCGGTGGCGGTGAAATAGTCCTCCAGGAAGGCCTGCAGGTACTCGAAGGTAGGCCGCTCCTCGGGGTCCTTCTTCCAGCACTGAACCATGAGCTCGTGGAGGGAGATGGGACAGTCCTGGGGACAGGCCATCCTGTAGCCACGCTCCACCTGCTCCAGCACCTCCCGGTTGTTCATTCCTGTCAGGTGATGGAGACACACAGGCTCCGCAAATCAGGGCAGGAAAAATGGAGCTGAAAGTGTCTCGCCTCCGAAAAAGTGAGCTCCGCCATAGATGTTAAGGACCAAAAACTGCAAACAGACTATTAGCAATCAGGCCTCATCTGCAGAAAGGGCTGTGGCATGTGCTTGTATATATGTGGGCCTAATTCTATTGAAAACTTAAAACAGGCATCAAGTGGGGGTGGGGGCATTATTCCCCATATTCATTACCCACATCTGTCACAGGCAGGGGGCAGGTTGACTCAGCACCAGCCTACACAGAAACATCCAGACTCAGACCCCACTGAGTCACCTCCTCTCTCGCCTGCCAAGCCGGCCCCAGCAAACTGGCTCTCGAATCCCACAAAAGCTACCATCTCACCAGCACTGTGCGCGTCATAAAAAGCGGGAACGTCCCTGATACGGACATTCACATCAGCTGCGCTCGCAGACTTTATTTATCTTTAGTAAAAAAAAAAAGCACAATGTAAATGTGTGGCACAATTAAAAAAAAAACAAAACGACAGCCTATCAATAATAATTGCTGACAAAACTTCAATGCAGAACGGAGGCATTACATAAACTAAGAAATGACATACAAAACAAAACAAACAAATCCAACAGCCGCTAATTAGCCACGCATCTTAAAAATGACAGGTTACTCTTACCTGTGTGTGCCAGAGTACAGTGACTTTGTACACGAACAAAAGCAGTGAAAAGAGCAGGAGAATCACGTACAGGCTGGTAAGCGTGAGTGGCACTTTAAGGCAGCATTTCCAGACATGACCACAGCAAACACTCCCTCAAAAGGACACTAATAAATGCGGGCACTTTACCCATCATGCATCACATCCTCACCTGGGTAGGGGACCCGGCCCTTGGTCACCAGCTCAGTAAGCAGGATCCCGAAGGACCAGACGTCTGATTTGATGGTGAATCTCCCGTACAGCGCTGCCTCAGGGGCTGTCCACTTGATGGGGAATTTGGCTCCTAAGACGATGGTGCACAGGGGACAGACAGGAAATGACACGTGTGGCCACAACCGGTGGGTGGAGCTAGTTTCTGCAGTTCAGTAACTAGGCTCGCGTCTGTGGGCACCCAGGGGACACCTAGCGCCTGGCCACAGTGTGACGAAAATGGGAAACGTCCGGGGGGGAGCAGATGAGCGCATGATGACATCAGCCACAGCTGTGCCCAGGACCCGCTCTGACAGAATGACATGTGGGAGGGGTCGCCTCTTACCCTGCCGCGCCGTGTACTCATTATCCTCGATGAGCCTGGCCAGCCCGAAGTCGGCGATCTTGCACACCAAGCTGTCGCCCACGAGGATGTTGGCCGACCGCAGGTCTCTGTGGATGTAGTTCATCCTCTCGATGTAGGCCATACCCCCCGCCACCTGCAGAGACAGGGCCACAGCGTCTACATCGGCTCGCGTGCAGTGGTTCCTCCTCGCCACAAAGTGGCATAACCGAAGAGTGTGGTTAGACCGCTTCCACCTATGGGGATCTGGGCAAAGCCCACTGCTTTTTATGTGCCAGGGGGCATCACCCTCCTCACTATCTGTCCGCGCTACGAGCATCTTAGTGAGGCAGAGAAGGGGTGCAGGTCAAGAGGGGTTTAAACAGATGGCGGAAAAACAGATGATGAAACAGCAAAAATAACAACAACAATAATAATAATAATAATAATAAAGCTCCTTACTTTACGATATTTTGACTTACTGACGCCGGGCGATAGCATAGGTTAGCGATGTGCTATATGATACCTTACTGATGCCGGGTGATAAGCAGCACGGCTGTGTGGATTCTAAGCGTAGAGACTGGAAGCATCTCACGGTGTTGAACAATGTATCGTAATGAAGTCAACGTAAAACGTTTTTTGTACAGTACTGTGCATTTAATAATGAGATGAACTTGTACTCATTTATTTGCTTTTCATTCATTCATTCATTCATTCATTCATCGGAACGTAACCCCATCGTCGTGTGTAATAAGAAACTTACACAATTACAGGCAAATTAATAGGCAATTATAGGCAATTTCACTACGTCCTGCCAGCCCAGTTGTCGGAGAAGCATGAGACAGGGGACACACTACGTCCTGCCCTCCTGCTGGGAGAGCCGTCGGTCCAAAGGGACTCACCTGAGCCGCCATGTCCACCAGATTGGGCAGCTTGAGAGCGCGGCCTTCCCCGTCCTTCAGAAACTCCAGCAGGCTTCCTGGAAGCAGGAGGACACACCGCAAGTCAGTGCAGGCACAGCATCAGTGCCACACCGCCCCCGGAAAAGACGGGCAGAGCGATCGGATGTCGTCTCTACGATCTTCAGAACCGTTCCCATGGTTCACGTACATTTAACACCGCTTTCTTCATGTCTTCTATCTAAATGACTGACTGCATACCGCGACAAGGCAGCAGGCGGTACCAAATCAAAGCGAGTGACTCACAGAGACACTGAGCTCAGCACTCTGCCACACGCTCTGGTAGCAGCAGCAGTGACCCCTGACCTTTGCCCATGTACTCGGTGATGATGTAGATGGGCTCCTCGGACACCACGGCGTACAGCTGCACCAGCTTGTCGTGACGCAGCTTCTTCATGATCTGCGCCTCCTCCAGGAAGGACTCCGGCGACATGGTGCCCGGTTTCAGAGTCTTCACGGCCACCTTGGTGGTGCCGTTCCACGTCCCTGCAGCGCCAAGCAAACACCACCGTTAGGGCGCATGCAGCGAGGGCAGCAGAGGGCAGGTGTGGCAGTGAAAGGGTGGGATCTGTGAGTGAGTGGGTGAGCGTTTGAGTCCCAGGAGGGAGTAAAGCTGTTTTAGGAACAGTGGCACCCTGCACTGTAAATTATTGCAGTACACACTGGGCCTTATAAAAGAACAATTATCTGAAAATATCAAATGTGCAGAGTCATTTTCAATCCAAAACACTTGCATCTCACATTTTGCTCACTGTTTTTAAAAATACTTAGAAGAAAATACAATTTTGAGGCTATTTTACAGAAAAGGATTGAAAATGCGAGTAGAAGAGGAAGATTGGCAATGCCGACTCTGGGGTTCATTTGCCTTTGCAGCAAACACAGACGCATCATGAGGCCAGGGCGTCTGACACCAATGCGTCTGCCTGCGTGGTACCAGACGACGGTCTGACGCATGAAAAGGGCACGGCGGCCCACCGCCTGCCAGGATAATCCAACGCAGGGCGATTAACATGAAGAGCGGCGCAGCAAAGCTCCTCTCTCCGACACGCCATCTGGCATGGCGCGCGCATGCCTCATTACCTATAATTCAGTGTGGGCCGACCCACTCACACCCATGGTCGTTCACTGATATGAACAATTTCAAGGGTCTGGTGAGATGATGCTGAAGCCAAATGAACCCCAGTGAAGAACCTAAAGGCTCCTGCCAGGTCTCACTCAATGCTCCAGCGTATTGAAGTTGGGTTGTTAAGAGGATGGGGGGGAAGATTCCCCCCTTCATATAGACTCCTGACTCCCATAGATGGCAGGAGGGCCCTCCAGAGCTCCATGTGGAGAGAATTGATATGCACGTTATAGTATTTCTAGCCCTTTAGAGGGCGCTAAAAAATAAGTTTTGAGACACCAGTCAGTAAACCAAAATTCAATACGCTGCAGTAGTTTTAATGGCAGACTAGAAGGGAGGAAAGAGTGAGTTGGCACAGAAAGTTTCTATTAAAGGGGAAGATCTGAGAAACGGAAAGTCTGCAGGAATTCAGGATACCCTGGAAAAACCAGAGAACCCACGCCAGTCTGCCCATGGCGAGATGGGACGTGCCGATCACAGGCCATGGAGAGTAAGCGGATGGCCATCCATACTTCTCGCAGAGGCCAATTAGTGTCACATGACTCTTTTCCACGGGGAACATGGTGTGGGTTATCGGATTTTTCCAGACGGGTCGTTACAGTAAAATAAGAAGTTGTTTTCTTACCAAACCAGACCTCAGCAAAACATCCAGCCCCGAGCTTAAGCTGCAGGGATAAGGAGTCGCGGGAGACTTCCCATGCATCGTGGGACAGACCCACAGTTTCAGGGGACAGGTTCACACACACGCTTGTTAACTGATAGCACAAACCATCCGCGCTCTCTACAGGGGAGGGGAAGGGAAGGAACAGAATTAGCTATCAGGGAGATAAACATGCAAGGAGGGAGGTGGAAGGCGGAGGCCCTGGGAGAGCGGAACGCCCCTGAAAATCAGCCTACAGCATCTCTTAATTTACATATAAATCTGTGATTCACGGGAACTACCTCATTTTCCAGTCATGTCTTCATTACCCAGAATGCACAGTTCTGCCTCCCAGGGCTGCACCTTCCACACTGCCTGAGGCCGGTTTCCACGGCGACGGCGGTGGGCATGCTCGCATACCCATCCAGACCTCCCCAAACTGCCCATTGCCCAGCCTCTTGATGAGCTGCAGCGACTCCCGCGGGATCTCCCACACGTCTTTGGTTTTGACGGACAGGTCGGCCAGGCGTGGCATGCCCTTGTGGCAGGGCACCACCAGGCGGCAGCAGAGGCCCGCAGCGCGCTCTGCGCGAGGAGAGAGCGGGGGGGACACAGGCAGGCGGCGTGAGGGGGAGGAAGAGTGCGGGGGAGGGGAGGGGGCGAGAGAGGGCTGTGAGGCGGGGGCACTCCAGAGACTGGGTGGCCGCGTGGCGAAAGCAAACTAGGCCAGGACAGATGTCAGCGTGCGCGTCATCCCATCCACGGGCGGAACCGCCAAGATTTGGGAGACAAAACGGCGGATTTTAAACATCTCAGAGGTACTGCAGGGAAAGAGACCCAGAGAAGGGACTAAACGTCACCCTCGGAGAGTGCCGATCTGCCGTGCGCCATGTAACATGAAACAGCAGCAATGTGTCTATTTTAATAAAGTTGAACTATAAATTATAATTAGCATGAGCGTGTGGTCTGAGGGTCCATCGCACTGCTACTGACAGCGGTTCTGCCATGACTACCCTAAACATAATGGACTCTCCTCGTGTGACAGGATTGTGCCGGGTTCACCCCTTTGCTGCATAGGGTGACCATTTCAGAGTCCGGGGGGGGGGGGGGGGGG
>JAABNX020000045.1:3444531-3457315 GCA_015163995.2 Mormyrus lacerda | reverse complement strand
CCCCCCCCCCCCCCCCCCCAGACCTGACAGCCTTTGACAGGCTTTGCAAGAACATCTCAAATAAGAAGAGAAAGAAGTCATTAGAGATGTTCAGAAGGAACATGAAAGTATTTCACTAGCTGGAGCTAAATCAGGACACAGACAAGTTACGAGACACCGGAACGCACATACAATATAAAAAGAATATTTAAATACGAAGATGGCCACTCTGTGCACTTTCTTACGATGTCACTTTGCACCGTGAAGTGAAAACCCAGGTGCTGACGGACGAGGCGGTGACATGGCGCTCACTGCACCGACGGGTGTTGCCACCTCTGCTCGACATCAGGCACGAAGCCGACATTTCACTAGCCCACTGTCACACTCTCGTCTCCGCTCGAAACCAATGCGTTGACAAACACCATGACAGTTAGATGTGACAACCGAGAAGGCAAACACGTTACCTTTCTCATGCTTTGTTAT
The DNA here is from genome assembly GCA_015163995.2 of Mormyrus lacerda. Classification (NCBI taxonomy): domain Eukaryota; kingdom Metazoa; phylum Chordata; class Actinopteri; order Osteoglossiformes; family Mormyridae; genus Mormyrus; species Mormyrus lacerda. Next base: position 3,456,853 of record JAABNX020000045.1, on the reverse strand, counting down.
GCTATTCTTATGGCTTATATCTTTTGGGTTAAGTGCACCGTGGATAAATGCGAATGTGATTTTGCGCTTGTACTGACAGCCATTTGGTAAGAGCAAGCATGTTGATAATGTTCCTTCTGGTAAAGGATAGTAAGGGGGCGGGCGCGCGCGGGGTGGGGGATTCCGAGAACCTGGAGTGGAACTTTACTTGCAAATCATACCAATGGAGAGGAAAATGAAAAATAAGAGCATCCACTCACAGGCCTCCCACGATGCTGCAGTTCAGCTCATCAGAGCGTGGGCAGACACTTCTGATAGTCAGCTTGCTGGGTGACTTAAAAGCCAAGCGGGACTCCTGTGTCACGGGCGAGGGCACTCAACACAGCAAGAGGCCCGCACCGCCGTGCGGGGAGCAGACACAGTGATACGGGGAGCTTGCGCTAACAGGAAAGCAGCTCCAAAATCCTCCTCAGCCTCACCTCTCTGTTCCCGGTATGTGGCCTCTTTACTCTCTCCACATTGCTTGGCGCCTGGCTGAAGCGGTGGCCCTACATGGAGAGGAAAAAGAAGAGCTAAACTATTCAGGCTTTTAAAGAAACCTACTCCTAGGGATAGGGACCATGCACTGGATTGGGGGTCGAAGGTGGGTGCATGCACGGGTGGAGAAACACTGGATTGTGCCACTAAGACCTTGTCGTCAGCAACCCTAACAAAATCATGACCGTCCTGCTAAATAGTGAACCGGCATGAACACAACCACAGAGAAAGTCAAGGAAGGAAGCTCTGCTAGTCTCAAAATGCAGCTTTTTCCGAGCCGACTGACTTCCTCAGTCGGGGAGGGTTCATGGAGAAGTGAAACAGGTCACAGGTGCCATACACAGCTCAGAAGCTTCTAGTGGGATGGGGTGTGCTCCCTCCTGGAGACATCCTAACGTTTAATAGTTATACAGGCTGCACAATAGGCTCAGCGCATGATCAAGCATTCCTCCCAGAAAACAAGAGCGTGGACATGACAGCCGTAATAAGACGTGCTCTGCTTAAAGACACTGAAGCTCTGCTGATGCTCTAATGAGGATGACCAGGGATAACAGAGGTGTTTAGGCAGGAGAAAATTAACTGCCTGCCATCATCACGTAGGCTTGGGGTATTGGGCAACAGCCCCAGATAGAGGTGAGAACAGAACAGATACTTAGGCAGTGCAAAGTGGGCAGAGACAGCGCTAAATGCTCCCTTCTAAACAGACAGGGTCCTCGCTTCTTTTAAAGGCCATCGCATCAGTAGTGGCACGTTATTCGGGGGAATGTGCTTTCCAGGCTATCAGCCTTTACATGACACCTACAAGCTCTTTATGCTTAGCTAAACTGCCCATCAAGGCAGCACAGAGACATCGAAAGACCAGACTTTGCCATCTGGGAAAACCCACGTGCGTCCATGCTTGGGTAGTAGGTTCACAACCTCCACCTGGGGAAAAATAGTTTAATACAATAAAGACAGGAGTGATGCCTGAGCTGTAAAGTCCTGACTTAAACATGCCGGGATCACCTTGGGTAATTATCAGATACACAGTGAACGGGAAAAATGTGCAAAAGAGATGAGGACAGACAGAAAGAGAGACAGATAGATAGACAGGCAGGCAGGTAGACAGTCAAGTAGTCGGACATGCAGCCTGACTACAGAAACCCGCTGAGCTGTTATGGGAGAACACACCGCGACTCAGCAGAAAGGAGGGAGGCTTCGACACTTGATTGCCCGTGCTTTTCCACTGCACCAGGTACCATACTTTTGGTACTTCAAAAAACTATGGTACTTCTTGTGTTGGTTTTTCCACTAGTGTAAAAACTGGTATTGGTGCTGAATGACAAAAACAAAATCTCAATTTTCATATTGCAAGGACCGCTATAGTCAGCTGGGCTGAAATCAGGCTTATTCATACCGTCTTTACATTACAGTGCAGGGGCTTTAAGTTTTGCTAAAACATCTTTATTCTGTCACAGGAAACAAAACCTAGAAAACTTTTAATGAGCGCCCGATTTTAAGATTATCTAGTATATGTACATATAAATCAGTTGCGCATGTGCTCACCAATAAGACCATAAATCATTCTCATACATGCTTTTAAATTCATTCATAGATCGGTTTGTGCAAAACTGACTTATTTTTAACTCCTTTTTTGCTTCATACTGTATATATCCCATTTTACATACTTATTGCAACAAAATCACATAGTGGTATTTGAAATTTGCTATACTATGTCCATGCTTACATTACTTTTTTTTTTTTTTAAATAATAATAATAAAAAAAACATTTATCATTTTCTGGAGTTCATAGTTTCTGGAGTTCTATGATTTTTCAATATGGCAGATGTATTTTGCTTGCAAGGCAGATTGCCTGGTTATACCCCAAGCCTATAACCAAATCGACAATAAATATGTTTGCTACTCCCGTCTCAAAGTACTGAAAAAGTACCCCAGCTGGTCTGGAATCTCAGGTACTGGTAGCCGACCAAAACCATCAGTGGAAAAGGGAATTCTCAGTCCCAAAAGTAAAGTCCCTGGTGCAGCAGAAAAGCACCCTAAGACACACACACAAGTAAAAATTTAAATCAAAATGGGCCATTTCTGAAGAGTCAGACCAAAACCTGCAAAACACCCACAGCCGCATGCTAAGCATTCTGCTGAGCGCACTTTCGGTGGCACGGCCAAGACGAATTTAAAGCAGAGGAGGGCCGCCGTCAAACTTTATTTCTGGATGGAAATGCATCGGCCCTCCCCGGTAAGGGAGGGAAACATGTGATTTTCTTCCCCCGGCCGCATTAAACTGCCAGTCAGCCTTTATCCCACACATCACAAGCTTTTCTAAGGCCTTGCCCCCTTCACGGCAACTGAAACAAACCCCCAGCAGGGTCTTCACACTCAGAAAGCCGCTCCAGGGCACCGCCTGATCCCCCTTTCATGCGAGGCCTCTTCCACCGGAGGAGGAGAATAATAGCTGCGGGGGTGTAGCTCGCTGGCATGGGCAGTCATGTGACCGGCCGGGGCACAACAGACGCAGTCATTCCCCGGCTATTTACTGCGTCATCCCGGCAGCCCCCAACGCCTGGAGCACCAAGAACAAAGCCGGTGCGATAGAGGCCCCACAAAGGGCGGCTCCCCCCACACAAAGGCGGCCTGACACCCAGCAGGGAGACAGGATTCTCCTTCCACGGCCCCACCATCCATGCTACCTTGATGTAATCTACCACTGTAGGCACCCGCTTTTCTCTGCTCTCTTGTTACCTTAGATATGAAGTACAAAGTATTAACTCCTGCCGAACCGTTGGTTGCAGCCTGGAGTTTAAGGGTAGTCAACCCCCCACCCCACCCCACCCCACCCACCTCACCGCCATGCTTCTCAGGTTTGTAATAAAACGATAATCTTTAATATGGTATGACACCATTTGCAAGGGGAAGGATGATCGGCTGCCTGCTAGTGCTGTGCGATGTAAAAAAAAAAATTATATCTGATATTTTTATTTTCAAATATCATGATAAATGATGTCATCAAGCCATCCAGCACCATCACACCCACCCACACAGACAAACAATCCATCACTGTTTCTTAGTCTCTGTGGATAATGATTGATCACTGGGCCGGATTTCATTGTAATTTAAAAATATGTGGCGGCCATCAAAAATTGTCTAACGCAATGGTTCTCAAATTGGTGTACCAGCAATAGTATCCTGTTTATGTACCGGTGACAATGGTAAGCCCTAGCCGCATGCCACAATTAGGACCAACACTGACATGGACTGATACCATGATGTTTGAGAAAAACTAATCTAATGTAAATAAATAAATAAATAAATAACAAAAACATTAAAGATTGTGTTTGAGGACAGACAAAAAAATAGATATTTAAAAAAATAATAATAAACCGCATTGGCTGAACTGACAGCCATATCATAAATCTTACTGTTATATTACAGTGAGTGTAGCCTAAAGGCTGATTTATAGTTCTGTGAAGCTACGCGGTCGGTGGCCGTGGACCCTACGGCACAGACTGATGTGCACCCTCCACAGAAACGTGTCAAGATACAGCATGGGCAATGCAAGTATGCGGCTACCATACTAGATTCATGCATAGATTCTAGTATAAATCAACCTTAAGCCTGATTCCCAGGCAAAGGAGATGAGACACTGACAGCATGTTTGTTACTGGTGAGTGTTGATAATATTGTCAAATTGCACGAGCCTGCTGCCTGCTGACATTCCCACCCAGCCCTCGCAACGGAACCGGAAAACATGAGCTCTAAGACACGGATCCCGTGGGCAGACAACATCAGTTTATGCACTGGTCTTCTTATGAAGGAAGAGAACGGCTCCTGTATTTAGGTTAGTAGCTACTGCTATCACTGTAAGCAGCTTCAGCATGCAATGTAACCTGACGAGAACCAGAACTAGGCAGAGGATGCCTGAGCCCTTCCATTGGGGCAGCCTAAAGAGGGGGTTAAATGGGGGTCCAGCTGCCAATGAGCTGAAGTGACCGCTGTCCGATTTCATCAGTCTGGATAAGCACCACCTACTAGTCTGTAAGTCCCCTCTTCACGGCCTCCGGGCTTTCTGACATACTTTACATGATCATGCGACTTTAAACGATCGTGTGGTTTTCTTTCAGACGGCAGCTGTCCGCTGCCAGAGATTCATTCCAGGAAAACAAAATCAAATGACCTGCCAGGGAAAAGTCATGCATGGAAGTAACCTGCCAGATGACCATCTTCTGGGCTCGGGAGCAAATCGCACCTCGGGAACGTATCCATCTGCCACAGAAGACAGATTCTCAGGGTGGGTGTATCTGGTTAAGCCCTCCTGTGCTCATGCTGGGTCCAGCATTTAGGTGCTTGAGATAATCGCAATTCACATTCCTCAATAAATAATGCACATAAACTCACTGTGATTAAAAAAGGGAGATAAGGAAGATGAGGGGTTCCAAAAACGGCATTTTATAAAAAAGTTAGCCCAGGTGCTGGCGGCCCTGTTGTAATTAATGAATGAGCTCGACTCAACAGACACAAGTTCCAAAAGACAAAGTCCTTCTGGGCCATCGATATCCCTCCATCCTGTCATAACACCAGAGAATTTTAACAGGGGGGAGGATAAACTGCTTGGTTCCATCTGGGGTTAGATAACAAGCAGGAGTGCGGTGGTGTCCTCTGCCAGACGCTGACAGCTGCGTCAGCCTAAGCCATAGCCTGATGGTGATTGGGGTGGGTGGGTTAGGAGACATTCTCTACCTGGCCTCGGCATCACTGAACTGGGACAGACACCAAGTCAGACACGAGCAGCGTCAAGCGCCCATAAGCGCTACCGAAACTTTAGCTTTAAGGTACAAAATAAAATCTGTCCAACATCACCACCACTTCAACCCAGCGACAACTGCAGCATTGCATTGCCCACAATGCACTGCTGACTGAGGCATCATGGGAAAGGATTAGGCCTGTACAACACCCCTTCACCAAACCACTGTGACATCAAGCTTCTTTAAAGCTTTCACAAAGAAGTCTTGCTGTTCAGGGCTTTGCTTTGATGTTTCCTTCACGGTTAAGGTTCACCGTTAGACAATTCACGGGAGGAACAGGTTTCGCCGAGTGCGGCAATGGATCATACCCGAAAACACCAGGTTACAGTGTTCCTGCTGATTACTGTGAGGACAGGAGAAGTGCATCTGAGATGTGCAGAGGGTTTGAATAGGAAACAGAGAGGGGATCAGTACCCCTTATCCCCAGCAGGAAAACCCTGCCTCACCCACATAATGAGGAAGGCTGGGCAGGCACAGCAAATTCTCAGTTCAGCTTTATTTCTTTAGATATAATAAAAAAAGATATCCTTTATTTCAGTCCTGGTTATAGAATTAGATTTATCAGTAGTTAAACAAGCTTGTTTTAATTATTCATATAATAGTTATAAATTTAATACACAGGCTCCATTAAGTGCTACATTGATATAACAAAGTACAGGACAACCACCTTTGCTTGATATACTAATTTAAAGATGAAACAGATTAAGACTTTTCTAAGATTCAATGTGTGTTTTTTTTTTTTTAAAAAAAATAAAACAGCGACACAGCTGTTCCGGAGGCCAGGCAATCTGGCAGCAATCTGGCCAACTTCTACGTCAGAGGCATATGGGAGAAATCTGCTATAGGAACCGCCAATTACCGCCACTGCAGTTTAAAAGTGGTAAGGACAGCGGTATTTATATGATCTTAAATATAGCGCTGGCAACTCCGGCAGCATACTCCGCAGCGACAGGGACAATAACGTGTGTATCACTGAGCAGCCTAGATAATGTTCCCAAAAGGAACCTGAGACTCTGCCCTCACATCTGAAATACAAAAAAACCCCACATATTAATTGTGTCGTTTACTCCTAAACCACTACACTGATACTGTAATTTTTTGTCATTACAACAAAGCAACAAAAGACAGGAAACCAGAGTTAAAAACATTTTTGAAGATTTGAAATATACATTTTTTTCTCCTATTTTTATGATTCTGATACTTCAAACATACCTAGAGAAATTCATTAGCATTTTCACTGAACTAACACCTTCTCCCACTTGTCTACCAGCCCAATGCATTTCAGCCTTCAGGAGGCAGATGAGAGCGGCGGTTTGAGGATCGGAGCGCAGCCCAGGGGACCCTTCTGACTAACAGACTCCTTGGTGTCTGCATCCTCCAGAGATCCACCCCGGCAGACCGCACCGATATTCCGTTTCAGGGTTTCATCACGTATCGAAAGCGACCCACGGTGCGCCCTGCAGCCTACCCTTTACCGACAGCCAATCGTTGTCATAAACACGTGCATAATCACCGGTCTCCACATAGAATTGATAGGTCTGTCGGATGCAAACAGAGTATAAAGCAGATCGAGCCAAAGAGCTGCATTCCAAGGGAACCACAGATTATTTTTGTGCTTTATTGCTGGACAGAGTCTGGGTTTGAAAGCGATCGTCAGGTCTGTGAGTCAGTAAGTCACCCGTGACACAAATGTCCCATCAGACTGCTTCAACAAACACTACATTTTGTCAGAGCTCATAAAATCCAACGTGCAATTTCAACACAAAGATGGAGAGGTGGAGAGAGAGGGATGGAGGGGCGGAGGGAGCTGCTACGAAGCCCATGCCCTTGTACCTGCAGCCAGACTGTAGCACAATTACAGGGGTGGCGGCTGACATAGTTTTAAAAGTGACCTCTGCGACAGTCTAAGGCGCTCCTGAAAACGTGAGCCAGTAGCGAAAGGCAGCTGTGGCCCCACCCAATCAAACCAGGACAGCTCTAAATGTGGAAACCTTTCGCTTAAAAAAGAAATAAATAAAAAACCCAGGACTTCAAAAGAGGCTCAGGCCTTGAATACTAATGTTACCTGGCCCATGTAATTACTGCCATCCACACGGCGGCCTGGCAGCCCCCGTGCAGCTCTTCGCGTTTTGTACCACAAGCACATACTGAGGAAATCCTTCAGAAAGCATCATCTGCATCAGACAGTCTCTGACACTGCCGTACCAAAGGGCAATGGCATCCGTTACGGTGTATAATAAGAAAAGGTGTAAGAGATGCAACAAGAAGGGCCTCCAGCTAACCGCCTCATCACGTGGTACAGGGCCGGCGACCCCCATCTCCCACCCCGCTACGGCGCGGAGAAAGCCAGAGTGAATACTCAAAGTGATGTTGTCAGGCCAGATATATTTTTAGCATCTCCAGCCTGTATGTTGGTCATCTGCTCCGTCTGACGGCATCAAGCCCTCCTGGTCATTTGCCAGTTGCTGACATTTTGCATTAAATGTACAGACGGGCAAACAAACCAGACACAGGTTTTTAAAGGAATTCCGGTCGTCATCAGTGCTGTGGTGCTGGGGTGGGAAGGCAGACTAAGTGTTTTGTCTTTCCTTGGCTGCATAAACGGAGCGCATCAGCCTTCATTTAACTGACGAGAGTACCAGGTGTATAAATCAGCAGACCTGGTGGTTTGGCAGGCTGAAATAATACCAGTTTTAAGGGGGCCTCTCCTGAAGTGGTGAGAGCAGCTCCTGTTCAAAGCTCTGCTTTGAAAGGTGGGGCAGGTGATCAGCAAGTCGAACCAGGATGGACATAGGTGGCCCAGCTGATGCAAGTAACAATGGTCGACCGTAACATCACTGCGGTAACATCACGCCCCTGCCAAGACCCCACCCACATCTGATGCATCTCCACCAGGTCCTCTGGAGCCCATGAAGCTGCCCCTCGAAGGGGGTCATGAGAAGAGACAGACTGCCACAATTGGAGGCTGACTGTGAGGGGCCGGGGGGGGGGAGGAGGAGGGGGGCTTTAACTGCTTGCTGCTGTCAAGGCTGGCAGGGCTACGTGGCGGGATGGCCTACATAGCGAAGCCCCATCTGACCATGTCTGTCAAGGCCATGCCGGCAGAGGGGCTACATGCTGCGAGCACTGAGCCAAGCTGGGATCTGGGGGTTGCAATCAGGGTGCCAGCCCCTGAATCACGGAGCCAGAGAACTGTCACTGGAAACTGAAGTAACCTGACTGAAAAGTAACTCTCAAACAGGAATGAAAAGTCACAAATATTAATTAGTAAACAAAAAAAACAAGAAAAAAAAGTCCAAAAATTAACAATGGTTTTTAAAAATCATTCAGATTTGGCCAGTGCCATAAAACAACAAGCTGGTCAACATGATGCATTCGCTGAGTTCACATGATTCTGAAAGCTACTCATTTCTTTAGACGCGAGATTGCGGTGGATCTTGTAAACCATTGACTCTCTCACACAAAACTGCAGGCAGGAAATCCACAAGGTCTCTTAATTTCTTATTATACACCTAACAATGTATAAATCAAACAGAACAGAAGGGCTAAACTCTGAAGGACGCCTATAACCCAGCTGAGACACACTAACAATGATTGCGTCACACACCAGACGATGTGATGAAACAGTACCGGTCACATCGGGTGCGGGGAGTGCAAGTGACCGATGCATCCGCTCTACTCGGAAGCTGGAATTACACAGGTGCGTGGGCGGTGCTTGCGACACTGCCGGGCGAGTGCCGTAAAGCCAGCAGCTCGCCACCAAGCTGCAGAAAGCCCCCGTCGCACTGCGTGGGCTCCATGCATACCTGGACGACCGCACCACCTCGACACAGAGCCGTTTCCTGGAAAGGCAGACACTCCTTAAATAAAAGTCCGAAGTATGACAGGGCACATCCTAATTTATTAGCAGAAATAAAGCCAGGTGAACGCATTCACAGGCAATTTAAATAATCAGACCACATATTTAGGTGGCAGGTAGAGTTAACAGTGATAGGTCAGTTAATCCTATGAGCTACCTGATAAATTGTACCTTACATTTTACCCATGGTGTCAGACTAGCATACACCAAAGCTGACCACCGTCAATTCATAACAGGGAAAATAAAGATGGGTAAATGTGCACCAACGGCACCAATCTAACACTGGCAATGGAAAGGAGGTTTCCAAAAGGCTACTCTTTTTGCATGATCGGTAGGTTTGTATAAGATGTGATGAATGACGGATCATGATGATCTACCGCTACCTGAATTAAGAGGGGCATTTTACAGGAAACCCAACGGAAATAAGAACTTGGCTTTTTTTGTTGTTGTTGTTTTTAAGGAAACCCACAAGCCAGGGACTGCATGCTATTTCTGACATCAGCTTCCTCGATGGGAACGCAGACTACGCAAAAAAGGTACAAGAAAGAGTCTCACGACACACATCTACTTAACCATAGAAATACTGAAAAATCAACTATTCGGACAGCATGGTGGCAACACTCTAAGCTTTAGTGCTATATTAGGACAGAAGCTGCCCTAATTGCTGGGGAAATGGAAAATTACACATGTCTTGCAGAAAACAGCCCCAGATGACTATGTGGCGCAATCAGTGATAGAGCTGATGGCTCCTTCCAAAATTCAGCATCCTTCTTCCAACCAAAGTCGTCATTTTCACACGTGTGGCTCAGTCATGAAACCGTTTGCCAAACTTACCAAAACAAACACCCACAAAACACTTCCTAACATCTCAATCGCTGAAGGCCACCAGTAGAAAATGACCCCATTACTACCACGGTCAGACAGTGACTTCATTGATAAACAGGCTTCATAAAGGGTATAAAACGCAACTGAACGCTAATACGAGATTTATAATTAAACAGTCTCGCTACACATCTCTACACTGGCACATCCACTCTTGATCGTCTTCCCGGATAACGTTTGACTTCACGTCAATGTTGCAAGTCAAATACACAGGAACCTAGTGCAAGATATCTGACAACGGAGGCAACGGCGGAAGGCGTAGATCTGCACGCATTTCATCAAACCTAAAAGGAGGAAAGAATGTGTTCGCTGCAAAAAGCAAGAGTTTGCAATCTTAATTGATACAACCTTAACACAGATCTAAGCAAGAATGAAAAGGTTCAGATATCCGAACGTAACTGCGCGACTCACATCAAATAAACTCGCAAATGATGTTAGAATAAACTGTAAATACAGCATAAAACGATAGACAAATTTTCCATTTGCACATGCCCTAGTTATGCATTACGCCGGATTTTACTGAGCACAAACAGAAAATACTATCGGTTATCGAGTTATTAAACTTGCTTTAAAATTATTAATTCATGTTAGTCCATAGTTTTATGAGGAATAATGAAAGAAATAAAGAAAAGTGTAAAAAAGACGCTGTAAATGGAATGTTCGCACATGCAGGCTGCATATGAGGGACAGGGATTGGTATTATCTAGGATATTTAAATGACTGCCGGGAGGTGAGAGTAAACGAGCACAGCGCACGTCGCTGGCAGTCTGAGTCGCACAATAAAGATGCTGTTGTGAAGCACACAGAGATCAACAATGGGGGCTTGTGGCACCAGGGTGGGCCCAGGAATGTCATGTCGGGATCCACGCATCCGCATCCCAGAAAGTATCCCCCTAAACAATGGTAACCTTCAAAGCCCAGACAACGGTAACCCACGAAGGAGGAGACGCTGCCGTGCTTCCCCACCCGTCGACGTTGAGAAGTTTGCTTGCCTTAAAGTTGCTGCTGGCCACATTTGCGCCGTACTGCCCCTTTCTAAACTCCCTCCTCCGAGCAGACGGTGCCGACCGGCTCGGTGGTCCCACCTCCCCATCCACCGCATCCGAACCGCACCGTCTCCGGCTGCAGTTTTAAATCACTGTGGACCCTGGGCACCGGAGAGCCGCCCTGATAAAACTCCCGTTAAGTTGCTTTCGCACAAAGCCCGCCGGCTGTCCGTCACCCACGAGCCACAACGCGAGACGCGACGCTTCCCTCCGTCGATACACACATTAATCTCACGCGCCCATTAGCCGCCTAGCCTGTTATCAATTAAAACGGCGCCCGCTGCCTCATAAAGCGAAGTAAACACGAAGGGAGGGGAGGTAAAATGATCCCTTACCTGGATCAAAGGCGTCTACAGCGCTGGAATTACGTATCCCATCATAAAGACCGCGCTAGGGGGGACTGACTCTATTTTCAGTGCTATTTCTGAGGTAGGCACACAGACAGCTGCCTCCGCACCGCTGGCTGAGCGCAACAGAGGATGGCGTCGCTGCAGCGCGTTGGCGATGAGGCTAACGGGAGCAGCGCTGTAATTGACAACAGCTCGCAGCCAATCGGATGCGCCGCTTCCTCTCCGGCCGGAGGCGGCGGCGGTTCTGGCAGCTCGAGACGCGCTGCAGCCGTGCACGCCCGCCGGTGCGTGGCCCGTTATCGGCTGCCGGGCTCTCCGTGATGTTTATTTTGCTGCTGGACCGTCGGACGGCCCAAGAGTGCAAAGCATGCGCCCCGTCGTCCTGCTCTGGTTGCTTAAAATTGGGAGGCAGGTCGGACCCGTTGGGGTCGCACGTGTTGAGTTTTTACCTTTTTGTTCCGTTAGTGTCTGCAATGATGTCTGGGAGCCCTGCTGAAGTTGTAATATTTGCAGTTGGTGTTTATTTTGTGGCAAAACGTAGTCATTGAAAGTACTTACTCATGTATACGGTATCTGATTATTATTATTAATAATATTATTTTTAAAAAGTGCAATGCAGCGTGAAGGAAAAATTTGACACATCAGAGTCGTATTGGTGTAGCTCATTTTTCTTTCCATTTGTGTAGTGGTTTAACCATGTTTACTCAGTACCCAAACCACATTTTGGCGTAAGAGCACTTATAGGTCAATATATAGTCATCTCCTTTTGATTTTCCTAGTTTTCCCTTAATCGGTGTTGGAGTTCACCGTCTCCAACTGGGTCCGTTGATGAGAAGAGATTCACGAAGAGACGAGGAGTAGTTGCAAGTC
>JAABNX020000045.1:3425215-3441067 GCA_015163995.2 Mormyrus lacerda | reverse complement strand
CAACCGCCCCCCCCCTCCCCCCCCCCCCCCCAAAAAAAAGGGTTGATAATTCAGTAGAATTATCTTTGTCTTTGTGTGGTCCTGACCATGGGGGGCTCAGATCATGACCCGATCAGGCCGGGGCTTGCTTGTAGAGGGCCTGCTCTGCATCCTCTCTGTCAGGAGGCAGACATTCTGCATTACAGTGTTTCCATGGAGACGGGCTATTTACATTTCCAGCACTGCTTAACTAATGTTGTACCTTAATTCCCCTGTGGGGATTAATAAAATATTTTTCTGTCTGACTGTCTATCCATCTATCCGAATTCATCATCCATCCATCCATCCATCCATCCATCCATCCATCCATCCATCCATCCATCCGTCCATCCATCCGTCCATCCATCCATTCATCCATCTGTCCATCATGTACAGCTCTATGCTATGTGTCACCTTCACTAAGAGGAGTGACAATGACGCAAAATATGAATGGGTGGCTAGTTGTTCTCAAGACCATATGCTACACTAACTGTCACAAAGGCCACCAGCTTCTTGGGTGACATTGAGCAAAAGATGTGTTATAGTGCAGACTACAGTAAAAAAATACCCAAGAAAGCAAATCACCAAATCTATTCTGAATTATCAGCATGAAGATATTAAAATATGGCAGTTTAGGCCATGCCAGTATTTACACTAATTAATTCTTTATTATTCTTATTTCTTAGTAAACCTTTCCCGGGCATCTTTCATCTGTTTGTTTGACTGAGCCCCTGTCCTGCCCTGAGTGGAAAATGGCCCCTCTGCTAAGGCTACCTGCACTGGGTCTGCTCCACATCCTTGATGGTTGCTAAGGCTACCTGCACTGGGTCTGCTCCCCACATCCTTGATGGTTGCTAAGGCTACCTGCACTGGGTCTGCTCCCCACATCCTTGATGGTTGCTAAGGCTACCTGCACTGGATCTGCTCCACATCCTTGATGGTGTCAGGCAGAGGCTTGCCGGCGGTTTCGGGCAACATCAGGGCAAGGGCAGCCCCCACTAGGGGGCAGATGCCAAACACTGCCATGGGTGCCTCCTTCCTGTGGCTTGCCAGCAGGTGCATGATGGGAGAGATGATGCCCCCGGTGCGGGCACACATGGACGACATGCCCATTCCGTTTTGCCTGCAGGAGAAATGGAAGTTTCAGTGGCATCTACTAGTCAGAGGAACTCCTAATTCAATGCTAAAATATCTGCATTGAATATCCATGAAATAACCTTTGATATATATTTTTTTTTAATTTAGGAGAAACTAAAACAGAACTGATATACGGTAGCTGAATTCAAGTATTCAACTAATTAAAATCATAAAAGTATCTGAAGTGCCTGAAAATAACTGGATTTTCAGAGGTTAAGGGCCAAGAGACAAATATCTCTCATGTGTGGTCTGTAGTATATAAATCAGAGAGGATAAAATATGTCTAAAGAAATACAAAATAAATGAACAAGGACAGATAAGAGTTTACATTTTACTCATTTAGCAGGTGTTTTTATACAGTGATGTACATTTTTTTGGAGAAAACTGGATCAGACGGCCGTTGGGTTAAGGCCCTGGCTCAAGGGCCTAGGAGCGAAATCACTCTGCCAGCCAAGGGATTTGAACTGGCGACCTCCTGATCACAGGCATTTGATGCCTTAAACCATCGAGTCCCACATCGCTCCCGCTGGCTCTCAGGCTGTTATTATGCCTGCTGTATGTACAGTGTCTCTGCTTCATTTTCCAGGAAACCCACAGAATAATCCAGAAGACGCAAATATCTTTCTAGGTAAGAGTGAGGGATCCCCTATCTCACCCAGTACAAGACCTTTCATGAAGATGCTTAAATGCTTAAACCATTGCTGAGTGCTTAGTGCCCCCGACCGCAGGCCGTGTGCTTTCGCTCACGCGGTCAGTGTGTCAGCTGAAAGACAGATGTCTCCTCAACACGCAGCCCCCTGGAGAACATGCCGGCACCCTCACCTGATGACGGTGGGAAACACCTCTGCGGAATAGATGTATATTACAGACACGGAGCCCGTGATGCCGAATTTTCCGATCATGGCCAAGAGAATCCTCAGAGTGGGCATCTCTGCAAAGACAACGGCCCCAGATCAGACAGGCATTTCGGGAGCCGTCCTCGTATGACTGAAGTTTAATGAACTATCCATAAACATTGATGTAAGTCTTGGATCAGGACTGTGCTGGAAACACTCCTTGTGGCCTCAGTCCTTTTATTGCACCCATCCCTGCCATTATAGCTGTGCTAGGGACCTTGGATATGCATGCTTGCACACAAAAGGAAAACACAATGGAACCAGTTTATAAAGTCTGCATAATGTACTCAAAGCCTGTGGGTGTCACATACATAATTGCAATGCAATACATGCAGTGATGTCATAGTGTGCCTGCACTGAACTTATTCAGGCTCGGCCTTGAGTCAAGCTTTTTGAGTCATGGAGGAATCCTGGAGGATCCTACACAATCACCAGAACTATGGGGTCTGAGAGGCCAAGGATTACAGTGAGCTGGACCAAGACCGAGCCTGTTCCTGGGGTAGTACTGGGGTGAAATATGGTTCTGGTGAGAACCTCAGTATCAATGCACCTGTCTGCATACGTATTTATCAGTGTAGACTGTGTAGCATGCATCTGTGAGCTCAGATTGTATTGCTGTGAATGAACATATGATGGACGTCAACATATAATAGTTGAAATAAAATGGAATTATTGCGTAAGTTCTGTCATAAATTATGTCAGTAAATTATGTTAATGACGATAGCCTCATACGGGATTGCATCATATAGTATTGCTTGGTATCTCCACAGTATTTCAAACGGCATGCATTAGTTTATGAAATGGCACTTACTGTCTGGAACAAAAATGGTTGAAAGGCATGCAAGTCCTCCGGTAACAAAAAAGCAGATCAGACAGATCTTCCTGGATCGGTTGATGGTGAAGAGGATGATGGTACGGGCAGGTATTTCCACCAGTCCAAAGATAAACTGGGTGAGGTAGATGTTCATGCCAAAGGTAGTGATGTTCAGAGACAAGCCATAATAAACCAGCGAATTAACAAACCTGAGGACAACAGAGAATGGCAAAAATGAAGAAAACGGGTTTGTTTTTGCAGGTCATAGTTGTGTACTGAAAAACAACAGCTTCTCTTTTCCCACCTTTCTTTGCAGACAGTAAACAGCCTGACCGAAATACATAGGGTGCAAAAAAGAAAACAGGAAATGGTAAAAATGTGTGAAAGTACTGTCCCGTTAAAGGGCAAATGGGACTGCTTGAGGAGACACGTCAAATCCTAAAGCATAAAAATTCTCAGATTTAGAAGAAGCAATTTAAAAAACATGTATTTTCCACAAGTAAAAACAAGAGTAAAGAATAGAACTGCCTGTGTTAGGAATAATGGAAGCTTCTAGCGTCTGTAAACATGTAGGTATGTGTGTGTGTGTGTTCACATGTGCGTCCTTTGCCTTTGCTCCAAATTAACAAAGTTTCATAGATGAAACATGACCTTGGCAAGTTCAGCCCCCCCACCCTGTGGTGATACAGTGTGTGTATCAATGATCCCGTAATCGCACAACATCACGAGAATAAAATGTGTTTCTCAAATGCTGCTGCATGCAGATAATCACATCAAGCCTCCTTTCATACCACAGCGAATTACACAACCATATCGCCACCTTGCCCATCCGGCTTGGTGTGTATCAAGCTAAATGCTTATCCGGCAAGTCATTTGTAGCACATTACATCAGCTAAATTCATGGCAAGTTGTGTCTTTGTTGTGATTAGAATGAAAGTGATTGGGCAAAGGTAGGATGCTAACTTCCGAGGGCAATTTCAGCCACGAATAGCCTTTGAGGAAATGGTTGTGAAATTACCAGAGGTAGAACAATATCAGCGACCGCTTCCTCATCCTTGGGGTGCGGACGAGGTCAACCAGGGTGGCCCTTTTTTTCTTTGCCTCTCCGTTGAGCTCATTCGGTTGCTGCAAGGCAGATGGTAAATGTGTATCTCATTAGCTTCCTAGATTGTCATTACTGGAGCCAATGAGGAGAATGCAGCGTAAAACGCTAGTTAGAGTAGAGCGCAGTACATAGATACACACATCTGACCCCACTTGTATGTTGGTCTGGTAACACTTTACTTCACGGGGCGCAAACACTTCGTAATAACTCAGTTACTACTGAAGTACAAATAATAAACAAATCGTGAACACATACTGTATAGTCGGTACTTGAAATAAAAGATATGTCACGATTCATTAACGATGAACAGACGTGAGATCCGTATTTCACTTGTGTTATTCATTACTTGTTGAGTCACGGTTCATTAATGATGAATTAACACAATGTCAGTATGTAACTAAAACGTAGTTTGTGGTTAATTAATACATAAGTAATGCCATAATATTATATTATTTGAGCCCTTAGAAGTAAAGTGTTGCCATTTGCCAGTGAGAAATAAACATTGGACCTGAAACAGCTCAAAATTGGGGGGCAGCGGGTTTCTGTTCCTTAATGCTGCTTTTTGGATTAGATCCACGGCTTCCTCCTTCTTCCCTTTGGTTATTAGCCAGCGAGCAGATTCAGGCAGTACCCTGTGGGCACACGAGCAGCGGGTGTCAATGGTCAAGCTTTACATGAACCTAGGACACACATCAAGCTAGTAAAGCAGAAGGGGATGCAGCTGTACATCCTGCGTATGGAAACAGGGAAAAAGTCACTGAGATCTTGCAAGTAAAAGGAGGGGCCTATACAGGGGCGGGGCCAGAGGAGCGCTGACTCTTGCTTGAAAGCTGATTGGCCCACAGAGTGCCCCATCATCTGTCACTCACAAATTCAAAACATATCGTGCAGTAGTACCACCCAATCCTTGACTAATAACTTTCAAACTGTAGATCAAAGTTCACCAGTTTCACTACTCTGCTTGTATTTATGTTATTGTAGTACATCTGCTCTCTCTCGGTCTGCTGGTATATCACTACTGCCTGCATGCACCGACCGCGACCATCCGCATGCGCCGCCGAGCGCACGACCGTCCGCAGTCCAAACCCGCACGAAAGTGCACGCCGAAGAGTGAAGAGTGAATCGGTCTGTGTGGCATTTCCACCTTAGTTACGGGCTGCAGCATTTACGAGCGCGTGTCGCGTGGCGCTGTCGCTAACACGAGCAACACGAGGACGCGTCTCACCAAATGTAGAAGAAAAACAGGAATTCAGGCAGAGCTATAGCCAGCTGCAGTGTCCTCCAGTCACGGATCAGGTACGCCACCCCTGCCAGCGTGATGTACCCCAACCCAAAGAAGTAGTCGGTGAGCAGGCCAGCGAGCATCCGATGCTTCTGCCCTGTCCATTCCGTGCCTGAAGTCCGTGTAGAAAAAAAGGATGGTCAAGATTCAAGACCGAGCGATTAGCAACCTTTAGCCTCAAGTGAGGTTAATTCCACTCGATAAACCAAACCAAAGTCTGGGGAGGCTTGCTTAATTCAGTAAACATATTGCAAATTTATTGGTTTTATAATAAAAAACGATTACAGCACTTTCACATTAGAAAATCACATTAGAAACAACCAGTTGATGTAAATAAAACATTAATTTCAAGTACTAAAAGAACTTAAAAAAGTTAAAAAAGATTATTGCCAAGCAGCCTCACTGAGTGCTTTTAAATTTGCGATAACAAACACCAGACATTTGTGTTTAGTGTCCCTTTGGAAGCCAATGGCTACCAGTGCAACTGATAACAAAATAGCAAGAACGGAACTGAATGAGTCAGTCAAAAAAATTATTACAATAAAAAGAAAATGTCTGTGTGGATGATATGTGCAGATGTGTTTTTTGTTATGAAACCAATAAATTTGCTATTTTTTTTTTACAGAATTAAGCAAGTGTCCCAGGACTTCCTGTGAACACTGTATACCAGTCGGCCCCTCTTGAAAAATTTAGCAAGACCATGAGAAAAAATTTACTACCCGAGTATATGCCTGAAACATACTGTAATATATATGGCAAAACAATGGAATGACATGGTGTTGAATATGAACTGACCTAAAACGAAGATGTTCATGATCACTGCGGAAACAGTCATTCCGACCACAAAGCGCAAGAACATGTAGGTACAGACATTCGGGGCGAAAGCGGTACCAACTCCAAAGGTGGCCTGAACAGCCAAGCCAACGAGAATGATGATTCTCCGGCCGTATCTGGAACAAGACCAAAGAAACACACCGTTTTGGATTAAGCAACCAAAGGGATCAATTTAAAAACAAAGTTACAGAATTTGCAAATCCTTTTCAAAGGACTGAATGCTTGTAATTTATTTGACTTGGAGGCAAAATGTGTCAGCCACAGCACTCTGAAAAGAGCTGGGACATTCTGTCACACAGAAAGATCAGATAAGACCGATTTTATACTGCCTTTGCAGGTGTGGTGCATGTGATCCTGGAAAAATGCCTTATATATCTGGCTGCTTCATTGCCCCTTGAATGGTTTCCACTGTCAGCCTGACACTAACATTTTCACCATTTATACACTTTCTTGTTATTTATGGAAGAGTTATTTTATTTTATTTAAATTTAATTATTTTATTGCAAGCAGCCTCATAACACTGTATGTATCCTGGAAGACTGTGTGCTTTCGGCATGGCCTTACTGCTATTGTAAAAAAATTGCTTTACAGGATAGCTTAGTAAATGAATTTAATACACATGCCCTTTTTGGTGAGATTCAAATAACTTTAATTCCCAGCTAATAATTTTATTTCGTCATTGTATACCCCCCACCAGCAACAATGGAATTTAAACACCATAACTGAGAATTTTTTTAAAAGGCAACTTTGCAGTTACAGCACAGTAGCTTTGCAAGGTAATGCTTTGCTGATGCATGTGTCCTATCTGTCTGCAAAAACCAGGAGCCTTGGAAGAAGCTAGAGTCACATTATTATGTTCATTCTTACTTATCTGCCAAAACGCCAGACAGAAGAGCTCCGACCAGAAGTCCGAACATGTAGACTGATGATGCAATAGTGTTCAGTTTGGCTTTATCGCACACAAGATCCCACTGTGAACAGAAGAATGACATGTGGCACAAGGACAAAACGAACATGTTTTTTTTAAGAACAAGAAACCAGATCGTACTATTAGCCACATGTTCTAGCTCACTGCAAGGCAAATAGCACCCAGAAATGAAGTTTCTCCTATTGCATCATCATCTTCCCACCGCTTCTCCTAATAAGGCTTGCGGTGACACCAAACTGCGAAGGTCAACTCAGCTCAGCTGTCTTTTTCCATGGCCATTGACAGACTCATTCTGGGTTATCCCTAAACATTCCCAAGCCAACTGAGAGCTATAATCCCTCCAGCATGACTACAGGTAAGGACAGGGACATAGACTGACTGCTAAACTGCAAGTCTCACCTTATGACTTATCCCCCATTTATCCGCTAGACGTCGTCAGGGCCTGAAAACCTGCAGACCCCAAACCGAGCCACCTGTCAATCTAGTCTTCACTCATAAAGAGGATCCTGAAATGCGTAGGGTCCTACACTAAGGACAGACTGCCTCCTCCGATCTGATCAGTCCACTATTTTCAGAGAGTTGGAGACATTGATTCTCATCTCTTCACATTTGGTATTGATTCCCTTTAGTACAGGCTAAAGGTCTGGATCAGATGAGGCGAAAAAGCACATCATCATCTGCGAAAAGCAGGGGTGGCCCTTCTAGCCACCCTGCACTGGACACCTCTTCAGTTCAGCCTGTTCTGCCCGTACATGAAAATCCTGAACAGAAGTGCACGTGTTTTGGATGCCAACATCCTCTCCAAGTGGGTTAAATTTTGAGCTAAGGATGCAGCCACAACTCTTACTGTGTTTGTGGGGGATCTGAAGAGCTCTCAATAACAGTCTAGACTCCCCACATGCCTTCTCCAGGTCCACAAAGCTCATGTAGGCTGTGGTAGGACTCAGGAATCCTCACTCAGCTGTGCGAGGGAGCAGAGTGAGCCCACTGATCATTTGCCAGGCCGGAATCCACATTTTGCTCCCGGATCCTAGGGGAGTCTTCTGCTGCCCAGCACCCCAGGTAGGCTCTGCCAGGAGCACTGAGGAGTGAGATCCCGCTATAGCTGGAACACGCCTACTGATCCTCCTTTTTAAAAAAAATGATCGCCACCTCAGGACAGATGTCGTCGAGCCCTGCAGCTTTTCCTCCACCACCGTTGCAACTTCAGTCACAACAATAGGCTCCTGCTCTGCCTCCTGATGTGTTCCTCAAAGCATTCCTTCCACTGCTTGACAATATCTCCGGAGTTGGTCAGCAGTTCCCCACTACGACTGGAGAAGCAGGGGAAGCTTTTTTCTGGTTTTGTATCGTACATTGGATTCATCTTCTGCAACATAGATTGGCCATTCCCCCCAACCCCTGCCTGCCGTCTGGCCTCCTTCCCACATAACCAACTCACTATTATCCCCTATAAACCTGGTCATTGATCTTTGACTTGGGCTGTTGTGTGTTATCATGTATACTTATGGACACCTGTGTATTTTAGTATGGCTTTCTCCGAAGTCCAATAACAATTCACCACTTGGCTTTTGATCCGCGAGGCTATTCTTCTTCATCTCGGCCCTGCAGACATCACCGTGATTCTTCTCCCAGGAGGACCACAGGATCTCCAGGTCCTCAGCCACCCTCTCTAAGAAGGCTGTACGCTCCATACTGCTGCATCACCCTTAGCCTGAGATTTGTGAGCATCCTCGCAGATACCTGAGGTAATTCACCACCAGGATCTCCAGAGTTGGAGAGACTGTCACTGATCAAGAAGTCTGGCAAGCTGGAGTATATCTAGCTGGTACTTTTCTATCTCCCACAATAGCTTGGGCTCTTACCTTTCCAGAAAGGTGAAGTTCCACCGTTTATTACTATAGCTTGAAGAGGATATAGAAAGCAAAGCCTAAACGATAGGAATCCTGGGCTCCTTCCAGCTGAAACCTGTTTTGGATATTATTATACACATTTTCTCACGCTCAATAACTATGGTGGCAGGGAGGGTCCTCACAACCCTAGTGAATGACGATCATCTGCTCTCGACAAACACGCTGACTTTCGCTCGTGTCCCGCCCACTCACCTCGGTCACCACCGTGCTGGAGAAGATCTCCTTGCTGTACTCCCAGCCCCCTGCACAGCCCTCCGTCGTGTGGTTCTCGCTCAGCACTAGGGCCTTGCTAAGGTTGGCCAGCTCTTGGGTATCGTTGGCTGTGCAGGAGAGGTCAGGACCCCCCCCTGGTCCGGCGGCTTGGCTGATGTTCAGGGGGAGGGCCTGGTTACCTGCCGGCGGCCATCTGGAGCGACATATGTGGGGGGGCACGGCCCCAGTGAAAACAGACACGAGCGTGTGGCATGCCAGGAAGATCTGCGGCAGGCACATCCATACGTGCAGGGTCTTCTGGAAGTTTCCAAAGCTGCCAATCTTCTCGAGAATATCATCAAAATTCATGGCTGATGCCTTTCTCCCTACTTCTTCTCCTCTGGAACCAATGCAGTGGCTGCAAGCGAAGGAGTTGTCCGTATCTCACCGAGGGAATTATAAAGTCATAACTGAATCAGTGCTCTAAATGAACCTAAAAGAGAGGCACCCAAGCCGCTGAACTGGAATCCAAAGAAGGCAGCTCGTCTGGCTGCTCAGGTTCGAGTGATGAGCCAATACAGCCAGTTAAGTTTGAGAGTCATCACACCTGTGGTTCAATCGCAGAGAGGGAACAAGGGATGCCTTCCTCCGTGCACCAGCAGTGTGCACCTCACACAGCCATATGACTCTCTTCTGCTGGGAGTGACCTGGCTCACCTAGGTGGAGTCATGACAGGGGAAGGACTTTCTGATCTAGAGGAGTAATAGCGCCGCGCTCGTTTGTGCGTGATGGTCTAAGAGAGAGAGAACTGTCAAAAAAAAAAAAAGGCTGAAACAATAACCAAAAAGATGATGAGAGCATTCCGGAGGCTATTAAATATGAACTGTGTGGATTGTGCTTTTGTAATACGAGTCACTGGATTCCAGTGGCCAGTTGGACGAGTGTCGCTCTTAAGGATGCACCGCAGGTTGAGTTTGTATCTGTTTTGGGAATCGTTTATTCACACATGGACATGCAGACAGTCAGTCAATCCAATGGGTGACACGTGCAGCCATCTATGACAGCATCTCCTGAGAGCCCCCCACCGCCTCTCCTCCCTGGCAAGGTTAAGTTTCTTAGGCGGGGGTTGGGCTGCTGCTTGCCTATGGCTCTGCCATCAATGGTTCCCATAGATGATCAGAGCTGAAGTTGTTAGATTAACTAAACTTGCACAAACAAATATGCCATCAAAGCATGACCATTATCTGGACAGCACACATAGCTTATACACAAACAACTTAAAATCTACAAAAGCCATAGAATACAAAGACTCAGTGGGTGACAGACTGATCTGTGTAATTAGCATATACATAAATTAAGATACCTTTTTCACTGGCATCACTAAAGGAGTTTAACTGGCCTGAAACTGCTTGTCGTGTGACTTCTGATTGAGAGAGAGGGTCTCAGTCTCACTCTGACATGGATTCCCACAATCCAAGGGGCAGAACCGAGCAGACTGGGCTGAACCCTCAGCAGCAGCAACCGGTGAAGGACCTCAAGCGCAATCTCGCTGAAGATGCGGAGCCTCTTTCATGTTGCACTCGTTCCCCAACCGATGGTAGGCAGCATAAATGGACGCCATGCACCTTTGGACGTACGTCACATGCTATATTTGTCAAAGCAGCTATTCATTTCCCGACCCGGTTTTTCAGGACTTTCAATAGGACTTTCAAGCCAGTTCTGGGTGCCAGGATTGATGACTCCTGTTTCAATGGGAAAAGGATATTAAACCCTTTGTACGCTTCATTTTAGCTGGCAAACTTGACGCAATCCAACATGTGCTCACTTTAATGTGAAATTGCATAATGTATAAATCTGAATAAAACACAATTTCTACATCGATACTGAATTACTATATGGCAGGAATATTCCACACCTACCCATGACCCTGTCCAAGACAAGTGGTTGGAGGATGGACCGATATTTAATTTTTATCCACAAGTGTTAATGCGACTATATGAACATAAATAAATAAGCCATAGAAACTGTAGAAGCACAGGTAGTAAAAATAAATACTGCATTATATCTGATCAATAACAGCTTTCAACACATAACATACAGCCTGCTAAAGCTGAGCTGTGTCCATTAATCCTGGCAGTACCTTCCGCTCAAGGTCTCAAAATAGTCTCCAGCTACCCACAAAGGAGCGTGTTATTCCGAACAGGAACATACATTTCACATTTCTGGGTACAACCCCAGTACTGCAGGAGGTAGTGAAAGGGCAAGGCAAACCGATGGTGAGGTGTTCCCCAGATGGATCACAGTCCAACTTCTTCCAGACGATCAGGCCACACCTCCAGCCCGCCTGGCCCTAGGGACGCTGTTTCGGTGTGGCACACATGGGTCGGGTGTGGAGAGGCCAGGCCTGCTGGGTCTGCACAGCAAAGCGGACAGGAAACCCAAAATGATAGACAGCAATCACCATGGAGACGAAGCTGAGACCATTAAAAAAAAAAAAAAAAAAGCCATGGGCGAGCCGATGACGGGAAGCAGCATGCAATAGTGGCGGAGCTGCTCTCTGCTGCATAACGAGGCAGAACGGGCAGAGGCTCCTCCACACTCGACGCAAAAAAACACCTATCGGTGAGTTTCACCCCCTAAATCAAGAGGCCCAATGGCACAACAGAAAGAGTGAAGCACCAGCAAGATGCGATTAAATATGCCTATGAAACAAAGAAAGCTATTCAGGTATTAGAAGGTTGGTTTAATTCACACATTTTATTGTCATTACGCAACACAATGAAATTATCATTATGACAAGGTGCATAAAGAAATACAAAATCAAGCTAAATAAAAAAAAACATTAAAATAAGATAATTGTACAAAATATGTCAAAGAATCTGCAAAGATGCTGTATATAATGTTGAATCTTCAAACAGATTATCACTACCCAGAACAGATGACTACTGCCCAGCAACATAAATTATTTGCATATTGCACATATTAATAAACAGTAAACAGTGTATTGCACATCTAACATAACTTATTGAACACATTCCATGAGAGATTATTTCAGACTGCTCGACAGAGGACAGAGGAACTCAGAGAAGCGCATTTACACAACCCATCCATCGTTATTCGAGCCGCTTCTCCTGAAGAGGCCTATCTAGGCAGCACAGGGCACAAGGTAGGTGTTCTCACCGGCCGGAATGCCAGGCCATCGCAGGAGGAACCTGCACATTTTTTGGATGGCTGAAAAAGCCTCACTGCATACAGTAATGAGATTCGAGCCCACAACCCTACAGGAGACTAAAATACTTCACGGAAATTCACTCAATAATCACAATCCACCATAATTTCAACAAAGAACGAACGCTGAATTGTTGAAACAGGCTCCTTTCAGGGAGGCAGTGCTGCTTTGTAGGTTTTGCACAGAAGCAAAGCCGTAGTTAACGGCTTGTGACTGGCGAGCCACGCTTTGGTAGGTGTGGTACTTTTTCTGTTTGAAATGGGCTGGGGCGAGCATAGGAATGCCCCTGAAGGTTTTCCAATAAGCCCCCAGGGCCCTGAACCACACACGACAGACATAACTCCCAGTCGGCACGGTTCCTTAAACAAACAAACAGTGAATTCTAAGCGTGGCCAAGGAAAAAAAAACGCGTCATACCACTGTCAGTTTCAGGTGACAAAGCAGAATATGGATCTTACACCTTTTACAAAGGAAAACATCTCTCCATTTTAACACTAGTTTCCAGTCATTTATGACCATCTCATTCGACATACTTGCTTTGATTGTAGGTGCTCTTAATGTGCCCAAAGAATTAATTTTAGGTACAGGGAGCACCATTCACCTATGCATGTCCATAAGCAAAACTGAAAGTGAAAGCAGGGTCTCATCCGGTTCCATGTAGTATTCTATTGCACTTTGTCTACTCTGCCCAACGTGATTCAATATTCAAGTTTTAAACGTCCTTTTGGGTGCCTAAGGGGCGTCGCCAGCTGCATGCTTAGGCAGCACTAACGCAGAAAGCGAACACATATATTGCTGGTCTTCACTGTGAAATGAATTCAAATCCCTCTTCTCACATGTCAGCGATCTGCACGAAGTCGACCTGTTTGCTCATTCCTTTGTGTTGTTTCCGGCTTTCAGTGGCCTGTACTCTACGTGCCAAAAGAGCACGGCACAGTTCTGTTATGCTGCACTGTTCCGTTCATGCTGTATTTATGCTGCAATTTTAAGGCTTGTACTGAATAAACAGTTTTAACTAAATACAGTAAGTGACTTCCGAAAAAAAACGCTTCGCTGACTGATGTGGGGGTGTCGACCTGGAGATTGGCAGAGCCCACAGTGACACCACCTTTACCCCACAGTAACACCACCTTTACCCCACACACAATCTCTCGGTCATCTTTCCAGTTAATCCTCCTCCCACCTCAACATCACACAATAACATGAAGATGGGACGTGTGAAATATTCCTGTTGCACAGCCCAAAACATCCTGAAGATGTCTAAGAGCACTAATATACCTAGAGCGGACATCTTTGGACTGTGGTAAGAAACAGTATAGGGGGAAACCTTAGAGAGAATCTACCAACAAGAGCACGGGGGGAACATGCAAAATGCACACACACAGCAGCAGTGTGAGAGACGAGCCTTCAGGCCTGTAGATGACAAAGGTCAATACGATTCACTGAAGCACCATGCTGCCCTCAAATATGAGTGATAAAATACATACAACTGCAGGCTGTGCTTTTCTAGAGCAAAACTTTTAAAATGAAAATAACTCCACCGTTCCTCAATCCTCCACATAGCTTAGTTTCCTCCAAAAGTCCAGAGTGGGGCTGGTGTCCCTAAAAGGATCCCAATTGAGTGTGAGGGCCCTGGGATGAGATGGTGTGCCGTCCAGGGTGTCCCGGGCCTGGGAAATGATTCAGAGACATGGGGACTCTGGATCTGAAGAGCACTGACAGAAAATTATTCAGACATTTTCGCCCTTTCATGAACTCGAAAACTGTGACTGGGAGAAAAAGATGTGCAGAAATGAAATAAAAAAAAAAATTGAAATTGAAATCAAAAAAAGAAAACATCATAATAAAAATGGTGTTTTCAGAGAGAGAGAGAGAGACATCAAATTAAAATTTTAGCAACAGTAAACAGCACAGCCCCAAAGCCTAGAAAAAGGCAGAATTATTTCACGGGGAATGTAAAGATTTGCCAGCTCACTCTCAGTGACCCGATATTTAAAGGATAAGGCTACAGTGTAGCAACATACACAGACCACAGCTGTGGCTCTTTGACGGAAGAGGGAAATATTTCACGTTTGGACCTGTGCAGCAGGCGAAGGTGTCTCTGCCTGGGAGACAGAGGGGGGCTTTGTGCCCCTCCGCTAGGTCAGCCCTCTCTCCTTCTCGCTCCCCCCTCCTACTCGCACTCGCTCTCTCTCAAACACACACAACACGCTCCCCCCCACACCTCGCTCCCTCCGCTCGTTCAAACGCTGTCCGACGCGAGCCCTAATAAGATGTCCCCGCTACTCCGAAACGCCCTCCTGCTCGTGCTGGCGCAACAGGTAGGAAACGGCAGATATATCTTCTCTGGCATAAGTCACAAGCAGCAGCTGTATGGGATGCTGCTCCACATGCGTTAAGACGTGGTGGGGGGGGGGGGGGGTCACTTTTACGGCACTTGACACCCTTGTTTTTTAACGATGGGATCAGACAGGGGAAGGTGTTGACATGCTTACGGCAAACAAATTAAGCTCAAGGGAGACTGGTGATGTAGAATTTGGCTGACACTGACATCCAGAATGGCACAAAAACAGCAAGTACTACCAAACACTCCAGAGGACGACGTCAACAAACGCCGCCATTCTAAAATGACAGAATATTACATTTGCTAAGATATTTCAGTGGACTGGAAACCAAAATATTATTTAAAGGCTAAGAGATGTATTTTTCCTCCAGTAGAGATGGATTGAAAGCTGAGTGTATGGTGGGACTGGTGACTAAAACAGGCTGAAATTTCGGGGTGGGGGTCAGGTCTAGGATGGATGCTGTGGTTCGGGTACATTCAAATCGAAGCGTTCTCGTGCTTCGAGGGGGCCTCATTCTGTAAAGCAGACAGAAAGGCCTCAGACGCTTTTTTGACCTGACCTTTGCTGACCCCAAGAAGCACCGGGGTGTCGATACAGGCCATGACAGCAGTGACAGTGCAGAGATCTGAACAGGAGTAAACAAACCTTTTTAAATGTTTTTCTTTGTTAGTCGCCTGCAAATTGTCACTTTTTTGGGAGCGAAACCAAGAACATCTGCAGCACGAACGCCGAGACTGTTAAGCGGAGATGATTACTCCGCTGCAAGTTGAATTTCAGTGAAATACCACTGAGCATTATGCTACAAAGAAGCCAGTTGTTGACATGGGGGGTGGGGGGGTGGGTCTGAATCTGTTTTCTGTGCTCACAGGCCACCCTTAACTTGCTCCCTTCTAAATAAATTACTCTATTAAAGGCTGAGCGGAACGCATACCTGGCATCTGCTCTTTATCGTTAAAAGGAAAATAAATCATACAGGACCCATTTTCTGCTTTTCTTTTCTGTGCAGCAGTTAGCACAGCTAGACCTTGCGCTACACTACTTTAAGTAAGGAATAATTGACTCCGGACCGTTGAATTATTAGAAAAATAATGCACACCCGAGGTGGTGATGTGGCCACGACGCGAAGCGGAGTGGCCGTTACACCTCGGGTGTGCATTAT
>JAABNX020000045.1:3387688-3425115 GCA_015163995.2 Mormyrus lacerda | reverse complement strand
TTCCCTGAAAATAATTGCACACCTCAGAACGTTCGTCAGCCAATCAGATTCAAGCATTCAACGGCCCCGTAGTATAAATTAAGGTAATTAATAGGGGGCATGTTGAGTATCATCCTAAATAAACTTTAATATACTGTAAATGCAAGTTTTACTATGGTAAAACAGGTACATTCTAATCCGTTCTGCATTCAGGAGGAGATTTCCTGGTTTCGGGGGGCTTGCAGATGCCATCCTGATCCCACTGTGTTCAGATGTTCTGCAGGGTGTGGGGTCAAGCCCTGGTTCCAGCACTGCAGACGGCTCCGGCCCCGAGCGATCGCCAGCCGCTGTGCCAGTGGCCGTGCAAATGCGGCCCCGGGCCCCAGTGCCCCCCAGGGGTCAGCACCGTGCTGGACGGCTGCGGCTGCTGCAAGGCCTGCGCGCGGCAGGTGGGCGAGGCCTGTGACGAGCGGCACGTTTGCGACCCGCACAAAGGCATGTACTGCGACTTCTCTGCTGACCGGCCGCGCTTCCAGATCGGCGTGTGTGGTTGTGAGTACTGGTCACGTCACCTTAAACCCCATTAAACATTGTGGAACATTGTGGAAGCAGCAAAACCCGACCTGCAGATTTTGGTGGTTCCACCACGTTCCGCACTGATTCTGGAATGTGTCCAGGATTCCCATTTAATGATTTCACGATTGGGTCACCAGTTTCATTAGTGATTCACCTTTGCTTTAGGGGCGCCACTAACGGCTGTTTTTCTATCAGTTAATCTATAGACTATTTTGCAGATGGTTTGATTAATCTAAAACACTAATTTTCCTCCGGAAAACCAAATTTACTGTTCATTCAAGTTAGTTTGTTGATGTCAAAATAAAATTGTCATTGCAGCTTTTCAGCACCATACGAATGTTACTTATGGCAACATTTTGAGAAGCAGATTAGTAGTATGCCTTAAAAATATTAATCAGAGCATACTTGTATAAATTTAATGATGTTGATGCATTTTCAGCGTCAAAGTCATCGCCTACGTTGACTAATCACGGCAGTACTACTTTGTTCGATGCAATCTGACGGCTCTTAAATCTTACCAAGCCTGTTGATATTGGACTGAGCCCTACTAGATTCAGGTTGGAGTTTTACTGCTATGCAGCAGTCATGTGCACCATCCCTGTATCCCAGACATGATGGCAGTGGGCTGTGACCTGAATGGGATTCTCTACGACAACGGTCAGGCCTTCCAGCCCAACCCGCTCTACAAGTGCATGTGCATCGCGGGTGCCATCGGCTGTATGCCGGCCTTCACCCAGAGGCCTGCCGGCCTGCTCGGCCCCGCCCCCCTCCGTGCCGCCGCGAACACCGCTAAACGCCAACAGGACACGAATTACGGAACCATGCCAGGTGTGTGTTTGCACATTCCTAGTATGCATTTAGACTGCTATTTTGGCCTAAAGTGATTCTCTAGTTCAGGCATTGGTCAGTCAGCATGGAATTTGAGCAGCACAAATTAACATTCCTTTTGAAAAATGAATTTAGCTTATTTTTGGACCAATAAATCTCAACATGACCCCAAATTTCGAAATCGAATGTGAAACTCTCACACGCAGTGTGTTCGGTGGAGTAGAGGAGGTGTGTGCTGATACCGTCCCCGCGGTGCCTCTAACTGTAATAATGAAAGCTTACAGGGGTCATCCTTTAGCCTGGAAGAAGAACTGCCTGGTTCAGTCCACTCCCTGGAGCCCGTGCTCTCGGACCTGCGGGATCGGCATCTCCATTCGGGTCAACAACGACAACAGCAAGTGCGAGATGCGAAAAGAGCGGCGCCTCTGCCTTCTGAGGCCTTGTGACAAGGCCACGCTGAAGAATGTGAAGGTGGTCATTCAAAATCCATGTGACTTAAAGTATGAAGTTACTGTCAAAACCGCTGTGTCTCTCGGCTTTTTGCCTGCTACATCTCAGAATGCAGAACCACAAGTCTGGGTGTTTTAACAAAACACAAATACGATTTAAGATCCTGGCTGGATGCCCATTTTAAAACTGTGCCAGGCCACACAGAGCTGAAATACCAGTGGCCTGCAGAATGAAGTGCAGGTGAATCTCACCATCACTATATCAAGGCCCCCTCTATCTTGTCTGACCCATAGATCGCCAAAGGAAAGACCTGCCAGCCCAAATTCCAGGCAAAGAAAGCAGAGAGGCTGCGGCTCTCGGGCTGCTCGAGTGTCCAGAGTTATCGGCCCACCTACTGCGGCGTGTGCAGCGACCGCCGCTGCTGCATCCCCAACGGCTCACGCACCGTGTCGGTGCGCTTCAGCTGTGCGCCTGCAGGGGGCGGTGCCCCCACCAGCGTCCGCTGGAAGATGCAGTGGATCATGTCTTGCGTATGCCAGAAGGCATGCAGCCGACCCGGGGACATGTTCACAGAGCTTCGTCTCCTCTAGAACTCACCTGCACAGAGGCAGCCCCCCCCACCCACTCTCTGGGTAACATGCTGGGTGATCTGCTGGCTGCATTCACTGACTGATAGTGTGTTAAAAAGTGAAAGCATTGTTTAGAATATAAAAGGAACTCTTGGTTACAAAATAAGAAGATGTTTGTGTGTTTTTTTTTTAACACAAACTGGGAAACACTCCCTCGCTGTGAATTACAAGGACTTTTACAAGGAAAAAACAGAGAAATGAACCTCCAGTTCAACTCATGGTAAACTGAAATTAATAAAAACATCCATATCACTATAACACTGAATGAGCGACTTCAAATTTCAATTTATCAGCAAACAAAACTTTTTAAATTTAGCATTGCAGCTTAGTGAAACTGTGATAAGTGTGATGCACTGGCATCCCAATCAGGGTATATACTCCATCCCATTCAGGGTATACACTCCATCCCATTCATGGTGTATACTCCATCCCATTCAGAGTATTCACTCCATGCTATTGATGGCGTATACTCCATCCCATTGAGGGTATACACTCCATCCCATTCAGGGTATACACTCCATCCCGTTCAGGGTATACACTCCATCCCGTTCAGGGTATACACTCCATCCCATTCAGGGTATACACTCCATCCCATTCAGGGTATTCACTCCATCCCATTCAGGGTATACACTCCATCCCATTTAGGGTATACACTCCATTCTGGTGGCCACCACAACCCTGACCAGTGTAAGAGTGGCTAGAAGTATAAATTGTGATTTAAGGTAAGGGCCAGTTTTTCCCTTTTAAATGGTTTATACATTTTCATACTAAACCAGAAAAAAAACATCCAGCAAACTGAGGACAGAAATACTTTTCAAACATAAGTTTTACCCCTAAGCTGCCTGAATCCATGCAGTGCTGGATCATTCCGTGTCTGTGTCTCATAGACACGCTCACTATTCTCATGGTCATCAGTCTCACATGTCCACTGCCACTTTATTTAGACTGCTTTCATTTTACCTTATTTACCTATATGATCTCATAGTACAAGGCAGCACTGAATCAACAAACACATATTCGTGTAGATGCACAAAAGATCTTGCTCCATAATCGCACATTTTCATGAGCTGTCCCAGTGTTGCAGGATAACATAGACTTACTACTGTTTCGTACAGATATATTTTTAATAAGACTATTTTTCATGTAACTTCACCTTAATAGAAATCAAAGGAAGCTAATTACCATATGCCTCTGCTGGGGATTTGCCAACAAAAATAGCTGCTTACAGGGAGACTAGCTAAATATTTTTGTAAATGCTTATAAGAAAACTAGCTACAGTACAATCTCCTGTCAGGGGTATCCAGAAATTGTCAAGCTTTCATAAAATTACACATCAGGCTTGCATTTTGATATTTTAAATATCAAGCGAATAAACAAAACAAGTAATTTCAACCTGAGTGACCAGGACATATACTACATTTCGAGAATTAATAGAGGTCTCGTCAAGGAGACAAGACACGTCTCAGTAATATTATATGACACATAACATTATTAAATGTGTCAAAGCAAGCTTAAGTCGCCATAAACGACGCCTCTTACACACGCCTCTGACTCACTCGACCCAATCGACAGTCACCATGAACTTATAGCGCAGCACAGTGATTACTCTGCAGTTGCATCACACCAGGCTTCCACTGCACGTTGGCACAAGCCCCCATCTATTGTTCCCCAAGGTAACCAGAAATGACTCAGGTCATTTAGAATTACTACCTGTGTGATGTTCCTTCTGTAATAAACAGAAAGACAAGCAAATACATTAATCAGTGTGAAAGACACCCTCAATTAGTATTAAAACACATTATCACGCACTGTCTCAATAAAAATGAGGAAACTGCCTTATTACACATATGCTCACTTGAGCGACAATTCTCATGTTACCACCGATTGCTTTCTGGATGTTTGCTTATTGTGGTTAAAGGTAAATTCACACTCTGCACACAAAACCACATCATCCACTAATCCATCAGGTGTTGTGTTTTTCAAGTAAATGACTTCACTGCAGTGATTTCAATTGATCATTTATTATAAATGATTTCCTTGGGCATAAAGACGTTACAGTATAAATGTATTCACAGTGACCGGTTAAGCACAAGTATCCAATCACAAGTTTGATCTAAGATGGTTGGTAAAGAAGATGCATTTCGCTACAAGGTCAAACTGAAATAGCCACACAAAAAAACATACAAACACACGTTTAAATTGCTTATAGGGAGTCCATTCCTTTTCCAACCACTGATTTGCATTTACGAAATATGGATGGGAAATATCTTTCAGCTGACCGTAGGAGTGAGACAGACCTTTAGGTGGCGATAGTGAGCCTGGGTGCGTCTGGGGTCACCGTTCGCTTGGTGGCGTCCAACTGACTGTATTCCTCTATCAGTGAAGATAGAGAGGAAATGGCTTCTGTGAAACAGCCCTGTTCCATACCCTCAACATGCAGGTAGTGATGCAGGTGGGCCTGGAGGTAAGGGGGGCAGACAGTAGGGTCTCAAACAGAGTACGCTCCCTGCTTTGTCCTGCAGAGGCTCCAGATTATGCAATTCAAGTGTGCACCAGAGTTATTACAGTTTTAATTTTAAACTTATTATTTTAGCTAAAAAGTATTTAAAAATGTAGCCGGAACTTATTTGATATATGTTTTTATCTAGTTTCTTTTTTTTTCGTATGCAAAAATGTTTTCTTATAATTTTAGTTTTGTTAACAATAATAACCCCGGTGTGAACTCCATAAATACAAAACGAAATATCAGAGATAAACATGAAGTACACGGCACAAGTAACTTCGCAAAAACTAGACCAATGAGGAATGTCTGGCAACAGAACCCAGAATCCATGTAGGCTCAGATCCCTGGAGAAATCTTTTAGCCCGGAGTCTGGACAGACGTAAGCATGCTCACTGAGAGCTTCAGGGCGGAGGCACAGTCAAGGCGGCATTTTCGCCTGAGCCTACGGCGCTCAGGTGCTTCTACCTTTTTCCTGTACAGCTTCATGAACCTGCCCTTGAGTTCCAAGAAGGTGGGCTTCACGCAGGTGTTGTTGGCCACAGCTAGCAGGGAGTGGGTGTGGCCCACAGGGGGGACTGAGCACAGGCTAGTTTTCCAACCTTCCTGGTTCCAGGACACGAAGGGCAGGGAGGGCTTTAACCTGCAGCGGGGGGCAAGTCAACGGCTGAAAGAAGATGGCGTTGTTTGACGTCTCAGTTTTCTGCGTTATGAAACAACACAAGGTCACTATCTGCAAATGACCTTAACGTCCCTGACTTTTCATTTCAAGATGCAGATTCACATGCCTGATTTACACCTCGATGAGATACAGATATGTCCTTTCATACGGACATCAGCTTCTCTTGGCAAATGACCATGGGGGGCGTCTTAAGGGAGCAGGCTGAACGCCACCCCCATAAAGTACAGATTTCATATTTCGCACCAGTGCTCTGCAGTGAATGGCAACATTATATCAGAGTTGTTGGCAATGGCATAGAGTCTAAGAGTCAGTAAAATTCCTGCATGGAATGCAAAAAGGCTCCTTTACCCTAGAGAGCAGGCGGCCCCCACCTCTCAATG
Organism: Mormyrus lacerda; assembly: GCA_015163995.2. Lineage (NCBI taxonomy): Eukaryota > Metazoa > Chordata > Actinopteri > Osteoglossiformes > Mormyridae > Mormyrus > Mormyrus lacerda. Next base: position 3,419,091 of record JAABNX020000045.1, on the reverse strand, counting down.
TTCCTGCGAAGGTCAGACACTTGAACATTACCCCGGACAACAAGGGCGCAAGCCAAGTAGAGGCTGTGCTTGGGGTCTGCCTGGACGAGCTGGTGGTCTCTGCTGAAGGCATCTGTGAACATCTGATCCAGCCTGAGCAGAAACGCAGCCACACAGAAAACACAAGTCAGGATAAACATACCGGCTCGGCAGCCAAAAGCGTATTTTTAATTCATGCTGACATTCTGAACCTGAAAAGATAAGCCACTCCACCATGATTACAATCTCAGCATTTTTCTTTTAGTGCACCTGCCTAATACAAAGCAGACTTTACAATGTACGCAAAATATCAAAATGTGGGACACTCACATCTGCTTCTGTTTTGTTTAACCGGGCACAATATAGCCCATATGGCAAGAAGATTCTCTTTCACGACTGTATATAAAGAAGCTCTTTAATATAGACCAGTACAAGATCTCCAAGAGGAGAGTGATGGAATAAAAGCCGAAGCGGGAAGACAGCAGACAGACCTCCTCGGCGGGACGTTGACGTCCGCTAACGTGTACAGCGGGGTGAGACTCGAGACCAGATAGTGCAGCCGCGGGAAGGGCACCAGGTTCATGGTGATCTCATTCAGGTCCATGTTGAGGGATCCATCGAAACGGGCGGAGCTGCGGGAGTGATGGGGAGTCGGGGCGAAACGTTCAGCTAACGCCCAAGAAGCAAAAGCCTGGATGCTACCAAGCCTTGTCTAACAATAATATGTAGCAATGTCCCGGATTCAATTTAGGGTGTTCGATTTGCTGCTGTTAACACTAATTGCACATTAACACAAACAAAAGGGTTGCATATGCTGTTTAATGTACTGCTTGGCAGCTAAAGGAAGCTGATATTCATTGTTTTTATTTTTATTTGACATTTGAACAGCGCCTAGATAACGGCTTGCGGTGTTCAGAAAAAATAAAACCTACTTTTCTCCATCTTGCTTTGTTTTAATTCTTAAGCTCAAAAGCAAAGTTGAATACATTGATCAATAAATTGATCAAGTAATTGCCCAAAGTTTATTTCAGTTTCAGTATTCGGCTGAAAAAAAAAATTAAATTAAATAAATAAAATTAATTTAGCATAGGGTGTATGAACAGCTAAGGCTGTATAGCCTCACCTTTTAACAACTATTTTTGTTTTTCTCTTCGCCATTTGTCTTTCCTTAAGAGAAAATTATTTTCTACAGAGGCAGTAAAATTACGTAAATACTGCACTAGCTGCGTTTTCTGTTACTGTGTGAGTCAGGGGTCTCCAACTCCGGTCCTGAAGAGCTACTGTCCAGTCAGTTTTCTATCCTACCTGGCTTCTAATGAGCCACACCTGTTCTCAGGTAAATACCAGGAGCAGCTGTGGCTCATCATAAGCCAGGTAGGATAGAAAACCTACTGGACAGTAGCTCTCCAGGACCGGAGTTGGAGACCCCTGGTGTAAGTCAAGCTTCCCCTGCTGACGTGAAAGTGACACAGCGCGGCCTGGAGGTACCTAGTCAGATTGAGCAGCAGGTTTGCCACGATGTTGTTCATGGCATCGAAGGGCTTCTCAACTCTGCAGGCTCCACCCTGGCCTGAAATGACAGTGCTGTCCCTCTTTATCACGTGGCCAGGTTTTCTTGGGTGGGACATGGACTGAATCTTGTTCACTATCTCGACCAGGGACTGGGGGATGGGGGGAGGCAGAGAGAAGAAGAGAGGCGGGGAAAAGTGAGGGGAAGCTGAGGGAGAACAAGCAAGTCCGTAACGGGCAGCCGCAGTAAACGAGGGCAGAGCGCGATGGGGGCCCTCGGGAAGGCGGCGCTCACCTGGTTATCCACAGGCAGCACGCAGTCTGCACGCTCGCTCAGCTCTCGCATGGCCAGGACGCTGTTGTACGGGGAAGTGATCACGTCATCCTCGGCGGAAGGGAACACGGACGTCACAATCCTGTACACCTCGGGAAACTCATCCTCCAGGAGCTTCAGCACGTAGGACCCCAGGCCAGATCCAGTTCCTGGCAAAGAAAGATTTTAAAACAACAACGCTCTAAGAAAAACAATGTTTTTTTTAGCGCAGACAGGAACTGCATCCATCCATCCGCTAACTGCTTATCCTTGTCAGGGTCACAGGAATTTACATTAGAAATTGCATGTAATTTTGAATTACATACTGTACATTGCAAATTCAAACATCAGTCTGTACCACAAAGCATTAAACATTATTAGCATTAGCATTAATAAATAGTCTTTAATATACATATAAAGGAATAAATAGCAGACAGTAGAGTAATATAGGTAGTTCTCGACATACAAACGTAATCCATTCCACAAAGCCTTACTAAAAATGCATTATGATCAGAGATGTTATAAATAGGGAAGCTGTTAGTTTAAGTACATTATCCAGCAGTGAGATCGCTACTTCGTCATTACTTTAAAAACCAAGCAGCTTTTATATAGTGACGCTGTCTAGCAAAGTAGCGAGATACTTTGGACAAGCACTTACACCACTATATCTCCCCGGACAGATTCATATTTAATCAACCAAATCATGTACATTGTGCTACTTTTATTTCAATGCATGTCTTCGCCCAATTACAATCTAATGTCACACCCAGAACTTGCTCAAAGCCGACTCTATTTTTGGAAACACAATTTTCAATTAACTGCCATCCACCATGTCTGCGAAAGCTACAGTGGCACCATAGGCGAACCTCGATAACGTCATTAAATTGAGAGAAACGACGGAAAAATTGCATGCATTGAAATGCTTACTGTGTACGGCACAAACATGCAGTGAGAATCAATAATGTTGTTGGTGCCTTTTCTGCTTTTCTTTCAGAACTGATTCTAGTTGAACGCAATGGCCGTGTTTCTTATGAGAACTGTGATGCTACCTCTGCATTCACACCATGCACGCATGTCGAGCCTCTTTCGCAGGTGTTCTCAAGTCTACCTTTATTTGTAGATGGTGCTCCTATTGGAGGGATTTATATTTTTTCACTTTCCAATCCAGTGAAGAATAATAAAGACAACAAGGGCAACATAGAATACATTTGTAATAAATACTTGAAAAATTTGGGAGATCATTACATTTTACAGTAGCGCCAATGTAGTTATGCTACTTTTGCTGTGTAGACTGTTATGTAACTTGCTAAATTTCTCTGATGTATAGAATTCATGTAGCTCAGCTATGTTTTGGAGAATAACTAGCAATGTAGCTACCACATGTTTTAAGTAGTTAACCCAACAATGATTATGATGAATTGATTATAAAGCCAATTCAATGCATCAGTTTGTAAAGTCAGAATCAATTTTTGGGGGTATATAAAAATGCTCCTAGTTCCGGGTTACATGCCTTTTGCGCTCACCTGCTACAGATAGACGCAAAGGGAGCAGCGCTGGCATGCAAATTTCCAAAATAGGGTTCATTAATATTAGAAGAAACACAACTTGTTGATCACTGAGCTATGACATTCTTGGGAAACTTGCCACTGCTTTGTAGTGATGAGTGCTCCCCCTTGGCGCTACGTTACTTTTGGGAAATGCCTGTGTTTTGTAACGCAAAAAAAAGTTGCAAGCTAAAGTAGCAATGGTGAAGACCCTGAGGTAGTGAGCTAACTAGCCAGGCAAAAAGTCACGCTAGCCTTTGAGACTGCATTGGATGATCGGCCATTTTCCGTAGTGGAGCATGAGGAATTTTGTGGACTCACACTTAGGAGAGAGGTCTCAAAGCATCGGCCTGCAACATGTTTATAATTTATTATTTATTCATTATTTATCCACAGATCAATTTTTCAGTTCCCTACAGCATAAAATGACTATTCAGAAAATCTTATAGTAGAAAACACATAAGCCAAATATATACTAGAAATTAGTAGAAAAGCATATATATACATAAAAAATTACAAATTATAAATTAATCTGTATGCTGGCTTTTTGCTTTAGTCCTTCTGGAACTCTAAATCTTGGATATTTTTGCGTATTCTTTTTGTCCGGGTTTACAGAAGTCAAGAGCTGTCTGTATCACAATATTCGATATAACACATGATGTGAAATGTAATGCTCCTTGCCAAATACTACTGTGTGGAAGGATAACAGTGCAGGCAGAGAGGCCCTGTCTTGGAAGGCACCCCTCGGAGTGGGGCACGGCCTTAGCGAGCCTCACCTCCCCCCATGGAGTGGATGAGGAAGAAGCACTGGAGGCTGTCGCAATGCTCCGCGGCCCGGCGCACCTTCTCCACCACCTGTTCTTGGCACGCGGGCCCATATATCCAGTGTCCAACAGCCCTGTATAGGAAAAAGAGGCAGAAGCTGCACCCATTGGTATTCACCTGTGAATATGTAATCATTTCGGGGACCCAGCAGGACAACAGGACAAAGAACTCTGCAATCTGTCATTAAAAAGCGGTGTGTCCATAAAGAGCTAAGTACATATGACATGCCACTCAAACCTGAGCTGTCAAATGCCAAATGACAACTGAACAAAGGGAACAGCCTGAGTCATAACCAAGAGATGAACTGTCCTCCTGCTTGTATTGAAATAGAACTACTCACTCCACCTTTAATGACACTGCAGGTACAAAGCTCTCTACTAAAAGTATACAGAGAATAGAGTACATGCATTATACAGGCACACCTGAGGGCAGGGAGTCTTTGTCCAACTCTACAAAAGCTTAATTATCAATGCTGATTGAGTGTCAAATGAGTCACTTAATTAAGATTAGTAAAAAAAAAAATGCTTTCAGAGAAGCACTAATGATCAGACACTTCAAATGACACCCCAAAGCCCACAGTGACACGATTCTGTACTGTCACGCAAATTCACATTTACTTATGCTGACAAAGAGCTCGGGCACTGGTGTTCATCCGCACCAGTTGTTGCCGGATCCTGACACATCTGTCACCAGCTGCGTGCTGTCAAATACGTCTCGCAAAGGGCCCTGCAGAATCTCGTTAACGACACCTTCCTCCATGTCAATGAGGACCGCCTGTGAAGGGAGCAGCGGCTATATGACAGCATGGCGGAGAAGGTGGGGGCTTGAGGGGCGGGGTAAAATACAGAATACAGGCGAAAAGACACTAACACCTAGGGCATTGTAAATCAGAGTCATCTACCCTAGCCTTGAGGGATCGGATCTTTTCACCAGTGATGTCATTATTCTCCCCGTCACTTCTTCTGCAAGAAAAAAGTGTCACATAGAAAAACTTTAGCTCTAACTACTACTGTGATGTTTCAGTTGAATGTTTAAAGTGAAAATCCATTGTTACCTGGTGTCAACATTTCTAAAGAAATTGCTTAATGCTTCATCATAAATTCCTTTCTAAAAACACAAAAGCAATATAAATGCAAAATCCAAACATTTAAAGCAATATTGAATTCAAACGAAAATAGTGTACATTATTGTATATTTTATCAAGCAGACAGGCATTTGCAAACTCATTGTAATCTGGCTGACAGTCTGCTGGCCAGGCTGCCACGTGTAGTTACACTTACTTTATTGACGTGAGCGTGTTCCCGTAATGCCAAATCCCAGAACCTGCAGCCCACCTGATTACCACACTGGCCGACTGAGGAGAATCATGGAAAAACACGCGGCTGATAAGCAGAAGGCACGCAAGCGTTTTCTGCCAGTCATTTGTTAAATGTTTAATTTGCTTAACCTTTAATTTGCTTCAGTCGTATTCACAACGTACTGTAATCGGCATTTGTTCATTAATTAATTAAAGCTAGGACGAAAACGTGACTTAATAAGACAGGAATATACAGCAGTAAATTTTTGTGGTCAGCTAAATCTTATTAGGCAGTAACTTTAAACCAGACGTCAGTGATACACTATCTTACCTTGCACAATAATAGACTGTGTCATCTCTTGTTAGCATAGCTACGGTATAACAGAACAAAATAGTTCTCATTCAACATATATGCCTATTTTTCCCAAATGGATATGTTCGCTAACTTATAGCTGTTTTTGTCAGCTGTGTAACCACTGGATACCGCTGAAGCGCGAGGCTCAAGCCAAACCGTCGTTGGTTGATGACGTTGCGTCGTAGAAGCGCGAAAGGCTGCTTCCCAGCGCTTAGCTTCGGGGGTCTGGATTGGTTAAAATGTGTCACATGGGTGAAGTAAAAGGGTCGACAATTCTACTTAATTGCGTGGTCGCCCACAAGATGGCAACATACTCACAGATTTAAATTGAGCATTTGCGCTGCTGGTTTATTGTATGGAAAAAAAGAAAAAAAAACTGCTCTGTGTGATTAGTAAGTATTTTTCAGATGTCTACACTTTACGGCCCTGAGCACAGGCCACAAGACTGGGGAACACCCTGGATGGTATGCCCATCCCAGGACACATACATGACCACAGGCCCACACTACAGGCAATTTAGTGTGACTGCCTGTTTGGGCATCGAGACTAAACCTACAAAATATAAGGAGGGCATGCACATTCAGAAAGCAGAGACAGGATTCAAACCCCCAGCCCTGAACTAAATGCCAAACTTTCTAAGCCAATAAATCAAACACTTTTCTTCAAACAAATTACCCTTTATTGTGGTTTGTCGATATACAATGAGACCAGCAACAGCAAAAAATCATATGTGAAAATACAGTGTGTGAGCAATATGGCTTGTGGTATGAAAGTACTACTGATACTATGCGGCTGTAAAGCATAAAAAATATGTCGGTGAACTGGCTTTGATCATAGCTAAAGTGAATGTGAGTAAAGTGAGTTGCCGTGTCGTTCAAAATGTATTCCTTGATTTATTTTCAAGGAATAAATGAAATGAAGAACATCTTTTTAAAAACAATTAGTTTGCGCAAAAGTTCTGCACTGAATGTCATGTTTAAAATGATAGAAACAATAAAACAACATTGTGTGAACCAATTAAGTAGTCAATTAGTGGCGATAATTAAATTTCTTTTACACACTGACAATATAGTGAAAAAAAACATTTCCTGAATTTGATGGAAGACATGAGCCTGTTTTTTTGAATCAGTTAGCTCAGATTTAAGTTTTTTAATATTTTGTGAATGAATGAAGAGATATTAGTATTTAAACTGAAGAAACCAAGATATAGTGACAATGCAGTTTTGGGCATTTTTCTTTATTTGAACGTGTCTGTCAGCATCATTAACCGCCGCAAATCACTATCAAGCAGCTGGACAGGAGCCGACAGCGACGGCCCCATTGACCAATGCTGCTTTGCTGAAGCTTACTGGTGTCTCATTGATCACCACGTTTCTCATGCAGCCAATGAACATCCTGGTAGTTGCAAGGGATTGTGGGAGCAGAGTTGCTGTGGAAAGAGAAAGAAGAGAATTGAAAACAGCCCATGATTTCTTTGTGTCTTCGTAAAATGCAATGCCGGTTCTTGAACTAAATAAATTCATGATATATATTTAATGTTGAGTCGATGCTTGAATTGTTCTTATATTAAAACTAAACAAGAATCGGTACAGTTTAATGACATATGAGGTGGGATCAACCAATCAGATACCTTGGTCCCACCTCCTCCAGTTGCTTCAACCCACCTCCTCTACAATCTGATTGGTTTTCTCTCATTTTTCCTTTTGCCCTCAGAACATTTTTGTGTAAGTAAAACTTCTATGAGTGCTCATACAACTTGAGTAAGACTGGTATGAATAACAACACCCCTGAAGGCAAAGCAAGAGATCAGTGAGAAAGTTTGGGTGTTTTAGCTCTGCAAACTAACCTTCTTGCCAAGAAGTGCTGACTATTATTGTTGTGATGTGGGTTTGATCACCAGACAACACAAAACTGTTACACTGAGATTTTGTGCATATTCTACACTGAAAATCTACTGGACCACCAACCTGGGGCTCCCCCAATAAACACAGGGGTCTTGGCGTCCTCAGCCCTGGGGTTGAGAGGTCCCACAACATGGTTCACTTCTGAATCCACGTCCAGTTGCACGACACTCGATTCTCTAATCACTGTGAATTGCAGACATGTAAAGGTCACAGAAACACACATGGGGAACACAGTAGTTCTGTAGGCATGTTTGTAGTTTCCATATAGGGCTGGCAGGAGAGCTATTTTTAATGTCTTTGAAATGCCTACAATTGGTAGAGGATAAAGAGTGTGAGATTTAAAAGGGACACATTCTATATTTAAACATCTTTTGTTTTTCCCAGCATACCTGTGATTCTGTGCCACCTGCCATCACAGATTCCTTGTTTGGGAGAAACTCGGGTGGAGAATTCTCGCACACCATTGTTCAGCACGACCACGACCTTGAGTTGGAAAGAGTGGAACTTTGCATTCAGGTCGCAGATTGTAAATGAAGGCGGACGCAGGTTTGATAGTTAGTTGGCAGGAGTATCTATCTCAGCAGCTGTGTGCTGGGGGGCTACAGGGCGCTGCGTACCTCTCCCTGGTGCATGTACATGCTGAGGTAGTCCTTCTGGTCAATGTAGACATGAAGCAGAATGCCTGAGGCCACACGAGGGCGCACTTCCAGCACCAATTCAAACTTCAATCCCAAGTTGAAAGAGTCATCTGAAACGATGAAAAATAGATCATTCAATAAACAAACCAGACAACCCACAAATCAGGTTGTTTGTCTCCTACACTGCGGATGACTTGACACCTCCTGCCTCTGACCTGGAATGTCAGCCTGCAGATTTTGACCGCAGAGGCATGCACGAGGGTGAAACTGAGATGGCCGCAGCATGATGCGAAATTGCGCTGGGCTTGTTTAACAGCTGCTGCTTTGTTGCTTGGACCTTGGGCCCTGAACCTGTCTTCCATTTCCCTCTGTGTTCTCCTCACAGAGCTGTCAGCTGCTCCTGGCGTGTCAGCTCACAGCATACCACATGCACTTATGGTTTTTTCCAAAGCAGATATAAAGAGTGCAAATTGAAATGATGCGTAGCAGACACAGCCTACTTAGAAACGCATAAAATCTCTGCAACGTCTGAATGTTAGTTGGAAAAGACAACAGATGCTGCCACATCCTGTTTTGTACGCGACAAGATGTCTCCCTCTGGCAATGTACAAATTACCCAGGACTATGTATCCTCCCTCGTCGGAGAAGAATGTTCCGGCCTCAGATGGGCCTTCGAAGCACGGCGTGACCCCGAAGGTGTGCGATGCTGGCGGCAGGCGCTGGCCATCCAGCTGCAGGTCTCTCACGCAGACTGTAAGACTGTACGCCGAGTTGCGCTGGTAGGGAGAGGAACAAGGGCACTCTTGGTGTGACATCATCAGTTGAGGTTGGGGGTAAGATGTCCTGCCTCTCACCAGCTGTTGAAATCCCAGCACTGGGATGGCTGTTGTCAAAAGGTTTAGCGCTTGCTGTGCAAATATTGTAGTCTCCGTATGTCAGCATGCAGAAAAATTAACTGTGCAAAGTAATTCTTCCATTCATATCATTTCTATAACACAATATGCACAAGCTAAAGCGATAATAATAACAATACTATAGCAAAATATTGGCCTGAGACATGAAAGTAATAATTGTACCTTTAGACCTATAGGACGGAATTTAGAGTAGCTGCAATAGGAATGCGATGATCACCGGAATGCGATGATTACCGGAATGCGATGATCACCAGAATGTGATGATTACCAGAATGTGATGATTACCGGAATGCGATGATCACCAGAATGCATATCATTCAGACTGTTCAGGCTGTTTTTTAGTAGCTCTGGACTGCCAGCCATACCTGGATATTTTTACGCGCCTTCCCTGGCGGAGTCCCTCCGACATAGAGGGGTGCACTGACGTGCCACGAGCCAGTGGATTCGGGAGCGCGATCCTCCAGAACCGTCAGTCCATCAATTACCAGTCGGCCCACGTTCCCTTCACGGATAAAAACGACCTGAGGGAGAGAGCCGTGCGCTCATTCCAGGCCGAAATCACAGTCGGAGGAACGTGTGTTGGAAGTGCTGCCCTATCAGGCGCAAGGATGGGCCTTACGTCATGCCATGCTCCGTCGTTAAGATTTTGAGGGCTTCTGATCTTAATCTTGTGGTGGTCCACGTTAAAGGTGTACACCAATTTCCCGTGGGCCATGAATGCGGCCATGTAGTTTTTCTCGGCCTTGTCTGACACGTAGAAGACCACACCGAAGGATGAATTGGTCTTCAGAGACATCGAGAAGCGAGACCTGCGTGGTACAGGAATGCGAAAATGCATATCCATTTAGTGATTCTGATAATGAGAATAAGAGCATGAGCTTGAGAACTGGTCAGCAGCACAACAGCCTAATGGACTGCAAGGCCATGTCTAGGATAAGTCTGTGACTCCCTAAAGAAAATGCGTTCAGTCACCTCAGACTGAAGGATTCTGGGATATCCATGTACTCTTGGCGGCTGTTGCTGGTGCCTCCATAATGGTAGGTGTGGCGGCCAGCCTGAGGCGTTTGGGGTAGGGAGCAGGCCTCTGCAGTACTTGGCACCAGAAGGTCATTCTGCACATCTTCTGAGCCTTCAGCAGGGCTCGGCCTGTCCCTGCTCAGCTTGGGAAGAAGAGTTCACCTTCAGGTCGCCTTGTATTTTTTATGTATTCCTGTCATTGGTTGTATTTAGGTCATCTACGGTCTTAAAAGCACAGCATAACTGCATATTTATGTGTCCCTGAGTGTTACTGTGACCCACAGAGTGCAGAGCAAAGAATCATCAGGGCTTTTGGAAAGTTTTCCTCTGGGGGTGGGGGTGGTTCCACAGGGTTTGTCTCATATGCCTGTGAGTTCTGTGATGCATGTACATGTCACACTTATTACTCCAAAGGCAAAGTTAGTGGATGTATTTAAGTAAATATGGCTGCCTCTTTGATGCGTTCATGTAAATGTTTATAAACAAGATTCCTTCGATGTGCCGATACCTTCTTCGGCTGGCTTCTGCCCGTTTTCAGCTGCATCACCACGGGGGGCTTCTGCACGGGGCAGTCTTGAAAGGAAGTCTGGACTTTCTCGGTATACTTCTGGAAGTCCTCCAGCTCAATGTCTCTGTCCTGCCTGCGGGGGAATGTCAGCAGGAGAGCCGGGCTCAGGAAGGTCACTCGCATGTCATGGGAAACTCCCACGGCATCCGTCTCTGGGGAAACCGAATCTACACAGATCGCCGCGTCGCGAAAAGGACAGCGGCTTGGAAAATCCCCACCGTCAAAAGGGATAGAAAAAGCCACCGTGCGTTTTGTGGTGCGTGTGCATGTAGGAATGACGTGCATCTCGCATTGTTACGCTTTGTTTTGCCGCCATGTACGCGCATAATTAGAAACTTGTAACCTTTGACCCATAAACTTGGCATCCCGGCTGGCCGCACACTGGGGCGAGACGGCACCTGCTGATGTACGCGTAGCTGATGCAGCCAGTGAAGTTGCTGATGCTGCTGGCTGGGGAGCCTCCAAAGTAGAAGCTTCTGACCGAGGCTGATGAAGGGCCCGGGGACGAGGCCGGCCGATTCTTCTGCTGTTTGTCCTTGTCGTCGATGACTAGCTGACACCTGGCAGAAACATACATAAGCTGGATGATCTGATGAAGGACCATGAAGAGTCAGAGGCATCAGCGGGACATGGAGAGCGAAATCAATTTCGTCAGGGGCTCCAAAATACCTAGCTACGTCTCCAAGAAGAGTAGACCAGGGGTATGTAGAACTGAATGGTTCTAACTATGTAAGTTGCTCACAGGAGCTTTTGGTAAATGTGCCCCCAGAATGAGGCATTCAAACAACTGATCGATTGATCAGAGCAGAGAGTGGTGTGATTAAGATCATTTGCAGAGTAGAGCTGATAGTGGCTGTGTGATTTTTGCGCACTGCCATCCTGACCAACAGCAGAGGTAACCAGACTTACTTCCGGTTAGTGACTGAGGCCACCAGGAAATGAGGTCGCCCATCATGGTAGCGCTTCTTGTTAGACTTGACTTCCGTCCCTGCGCAGTTTAGCACGACAACACCGTTGTCCACTGAGATTGAGAATACACGGTCCTGAAATTGCATGAAAAAGATATTTTCACTATTTAGCACTTTCATCTAAAACCACACATATTTTTGAGAAAGCAGGGTTAGACTGTTAAGGGCATTGCTTCACGGCCCAATGGTGAAAACACTCTGCTATGGGATTTGAACTGCTGACCTTCTGATCACAGATCCAGGAGGCCTTACCTCACTGCTATGGTAGAAGAGCAAGCCGCTGGGCTGCAGCGTACGGAAGTCGAAACCCCCTTCGAAGTCCTCGAAGGGCGATATCTTTGCTGTGGACCCCAAAAAGCTCTCTCCATTGAAATACGCCTTATGGGACATCTGTGAAACATCCGTGGGAAATCATGGAAACATTTACCCAACCTGATTACAATAGTTCAAGTTCTGTACAAGTACTTCAAATCATACCATTTAGGTACTTAAGTAGAGGAAATTTCCAAGATAGCGTTCTCAGTGTGAACCAATTAACCTGTTATGTTCAACCTAAACAACAATGTCCATCTGGTTCAAGAGGAATATCCTAGAAAAAAATCATTTAAAAACTGAAACTCAAGCCATCCATCCATGAAACTTCTAATCACTAACCCAGTGAGGGTCATAGGGTCAGAACTAAGCGTGGGTGCATTTTATCGTGAAGTGCAATGAAGTTAAAATCCTGAAAAGCTGTGAAGACAATGTAGAAGTGTGCAGTTGAGTGGAGCCTGACGCGGAAGGCCATGCACTAGGGCAGGTAATCTGAGAGCTAGAGTAGGACTAGCTGGCATTGTTGCAATGTTGTGCCTGACACGTACAAAGAAGTCTTCCGGGCAGCCACTGCTGATGCCAATGGTTCCAGGCTCCTCCAGCAGATTAAAGTCTTTCCTCTGGAACTGGAAGCCCTTCACACAGCCCCTGAGTCCCACTGAGGAAGAGAGTTCTGGCCTAGAGGGATATTTAAAAGGATCATTACCCACAATAGCTCTAGCAGCACACCATCCATTCCAAGGGCAACGCTGACACCTACAGTCTACTGTGTGACTGTAAAATGCTGCAGTCTCCCTGAAGCTGCTGACATGTCACACCTAGCCAGCCTAAAATATACAAACTAAAAAAACACTGCCCATGACCTTGCATTGCATGAACAATACACCATCTATTTTCCAGCATCTTTTCCAGTGCATATTTCTGAAAAACGCAAGGCAGGAAACACCAGTCCATGACAGGGAACGCACTATGGGAGAAGAACGAGAGATGCCCAATTGCCTAACAGTGGATATTTCTGGACTGTAGGTGGCAACCCAATCAACATGGGGAGAACATGAAAACTCTTCATGTTACAGACTCCCAGTACATGTGGTGTGAAGCAACAAACCTCCCCACTGGTGTGCCCTGTGCGGTAATAACTGCAGTATATAGGCATAATATTTTTCACTCAATCAGTGGCCTCATTGAAAATGTCCTCTTTGTACACAGTTGATGGAGGCACTGACCTGGACAGCAGCACACTAGAGGGTGCCCCGCCAATGTAAATATCTGAGAATGGCAGTGTTTTTTTCTCATTTTCCAAAGACTTCACATGACTTCTGTCCACCAGGAGAATGATCTTCTTGGAGTGGTGATAAATGATGGACACCTGGGAAGCAGCAGAGTCGACGATGTCAGCAGAAATCTTTAATGAACCAGAGCGTAACAATTCACAACAGTGTGGCCTGGTCCCTCACCTCATGGTATCTTGCGTCATTGATCTGCAGTTTTGTTAAGTTGCTCTCCATGACGACTGGACCCCCGCTAAATTCGAAGTCATACGTAAGATGGAGGAAGCCGTTTTTTAATTGCAATACGAAGAAATTGCCCTGAAATGCCATAGGAAGAGGAATTAGTTTTAGAAGGAAAATTGGTGTATTACAATTTAACCACTAAAGCTTTGTTCTACCACTATAATCATATGACAAATATAAAGAATCAAGAAATATTTTTGACTGTTCTCTCATGCGTCATAATGATTTTCTGCTGCATTTTTCTGCTGAAAACCTCCTTTGTGAATATACAACAATGTTTCCCAACCCAGTCTTCTGGGACCCACAGACAGTCCATGTTTTTGCTTCCTTCCAGCTCCCTGCCAGACAGTCCACATGTGCTGAGAGGGAGCAAAAACGTGGACTGTCTGTGGGTCCCTGAGGACCAGATTGCGAAACACTGCTCTAAAACACGCTCAAAAATCTTGGTCTCTGAAATTGCATTTACCTCCTTGACCATCAGGAAAAGGATCCCATCACTGACCACAGTTCGGACTTCGATGTCAAACCTGGTGACGATGCCAAACTTGCCTCTCCTCTCAATATTGCTGACGAGAGCATAGCCCATGCCGTCAAAGAGATAGCTGGTGACTCGGCTTTGTGAGAAGGCAAACTTGTACCTGGCAAGGCAGACAGACAGGAGGGAAGCGGAAGGAGACTTATTGGACTTTTAACCTCTTGCTGACCCTGAACTTTCATTTCTTGACAATCTCTGGCTCTTGCTTAAAGAGCAAAGGTTAAAAAAGTTCAGACTGTGAATTTGACCTTTAAGATCCATAGAGAAGAGGAGGATGAAGTGTTGCTGTCACTAATAATCACCAGAATGAAGACCCCCTGAAGGGACACCTTTGAAGTGTGTAGGCCTACAAAGCAAATAAACATGTAGGTTGAGTGTATTTTAAATAATGCTTGAGCATACCTTGGACAAGGTGGTGTTGCAACAATGTCCATGTTATGGGTTTGCTTGAAGTGGTACAGGCTGATGACATCGTTGTTTAGGGAAGCCAACTCAATGCAGCCCACGAAGGGGGGCAGGTTCAGCTTGGGGGGGAGCTGGACAGGCAGAAAGCAAATCAACATGGTGAACATCACCCTGAAATATGTCAGCAATGGTTTGACCCAGGTCCACCTGGCAGGCCAGGGCTAACAAGCATACCCTGAAGTCTGTAGGGACTCCGCCCAGGTAGAAGACTGTATTGTTGGCGTCGAGGTCCAGCAGGGAGTCTGTGCTGTGAGCTTCACCCTTCTGGATGAACTTCTGCTCAGCCGTGTTGCTCTGACTGGGAACGGTCAGGAACACTTTTCCATGCCGACCCAATCTACCGGATGTGAACACAGGGGGGCGCTGTTAATTTCAGCTATTTGCTGGATGGGGCAGGGGCAGTGGCATCGGAAGGAGTTTGACACTGGGGGGACCGAATCTGCCCCGGAGGTGGGGGGGTAGGTTGGGGGGTGGTGGGGCGTTAGGGATGTGATGTGATGACATTGCAATGGGCACATATGCAATAGTCACGTTGAAAAAGTTTACAATGTAAGAAAAATCTTAAAATAATTTTATGATAAAGATTTTATCATTTAAAATAAGACTAACACTGCATAGGGTTCTGTTTCACAACTATACATAACTGAAAAAAACAACTGACCCATAAGATAAAATGTTTTTGTCTAATATAGGACTACAGTCTTCTTCCCGTTACGTCCTCGCGCTCTGAATCCACTGTAAACTGGCCTTGGTAATGTAAGGATTTGTAATGAAAGATAAGGAACATGCTCTTTATTCATCTTGCCTGTTGCATCTGTATCGTGACAGAAACACGTTAAACACCAAAATGCGCCGTTATGAACAGTTATTGCAAAACCCAAAAATATCACAATTTGATTTTTTCCAGTATCGTTCAGCCCTAAATAGACATCTGTTCATGTTTTCTGGAAGGGGGGGGTGGTGGTGGATCTGCCAATATTGGGAGGAAGTGTCCCAGCCGTCCGCCATATTTTCAATGACCCTGATTAGGGGTGTGGAAGGTGCGTATTCCATACCTCTCCACCTTCACGAGGTTGAAGATAGCCGGCCATGTGTTGACAGGCTTGGAGCTCAGGGAGATTTCCACGTTCTCGCCCCCAAGGTTGTAGATGTAGGCCAGGTTGCCATTCCTGATAACGAGCCCCATGTAGTCCTTTACACCCTTATAAGATGAAAAGCAGGTTTTCAGTTAATATTCTATCATCCATTCATCTGTCCTGGGTCGGGGATACTGCAGACCTGAAACATATCTCGGGCAGCACCCTGGATGAGATGGCAGCTGGCAGGATCATCTATAATCTAAAATTCCTAGTACATGCAGCTGTACCTGGTCAATAAAGTGGATTCTGATTCTGGAAAACATCCAATTCAGTTAACAGTTCAAATTTATTGGATAAAATGGATTTAAAACATTTAAAAACTACTATTAATATCGAAACACTGATGTTGACCAGTGACTGAGTGGACAGAGGGAAATAAATCCCAAATTCCTCCCTGTGAGGGGGCTGCTTATGTAAATGATCCTTAACTTCGAAAGCACTTACGTACAATCGGTGCACTCATGTCCTGGAAAGTCGTGAAAGGCCCACTGTCTGCTCTAAAAGACTCATTGTCCGGCCCACACGATCACAACGGGATGTTGAAGCCAGCCAGCCACGGTTTCCCTTTGATCTCAGTGGTCCTGGAGGTCTAAACCTCCCAAGACTGAATAGCCCATCTGGACCTGAAGGCACCCAACGGAAAAGCTGCCCTGCTTCCACACAGTGACAAATTCTGGCCTCCGAACGGCGCCTGGAAACCACGGCACTCCCTCACATTTCTGTCACCAAGGTAGAAGACCAGGCGATCCTGGATGGGTTCATTCTCTGGCTCCACCTTCATGTACAGGCTGACGGAGGTGACCGTCTTCAGGTCCTCCACGTTCGTGGGCGGTTGCACCTCCACCGAAGACTGGCCATTGAACTTCATGGACACTTGCACCTTGAGACACAAGGAACAAAGAATGAAATGACCAGGCAGATCAAACTCATTTCAAAACTAGAAAATGCCAAAACTTTTAAAATACTATTGGTAGTCATTTCTAATAAAGCTCAGAAATTAACTTACTATAATGCACTACATAAAACAGGGCTTTTAAAAAAGGGCTAGTCCTAGGTATGGAGAATAAGATACAGGACAACTTCTGTGGATCCTCTGATTTCCCAGAATGCATCTGACTATAAAGCAGATGTCTCTCCCAGGGCTATCACAAAACTGAAGATGGCTCTCCATTCTAGAAAATGGCTGTCCAGCCCTGCACCTTCTGAACTGCACCTTCTGAACTTTAATTAGCACTTTCCTTACACATAACTACTAATATGAAGCAACAAAAAAGCCTCAATTTACATAATACTGTGATTAATTTCATTTTCACGTTAAATGGGCAGCTCTCATTGGTTGAATTGTTCAAAAGTGTCCAGGTTGTTGTTTGTTTGCATCCCGACTGGCGCGGCAGTAAGTGGGTCGTGTCTTGCCTTCTTGGCCACGCTCCTGGCCTGGGCGATCAACTCTCGGATACGCATGATGTTGGTGGAGACGTTGGCCGGTCTCTTCTCCTCCACCACTCGCAGTTTGTCCAGAAGCTGTGGCACGATGTCAAACAGGTTGCTCACTGTGAACGATGAGTGCAGAGAAGGGAAATAAATCACGACATGTGATATATGATAACCCCATTTTTATCAAAGCGGCTCATGGTATCATGTCTGCTAATCCATCTTAACTGTGATGAGGCCATGGAAATGAATGGACAGGTATTCCATCATAAAAACAGCTAGTCAGCTGAGACTAAATTTAGCATTTTCCAGCACCTGTCTCCTTGGCAGTGTCGATTGCTCGCTCATAGGCTGCAGTGGAGTACTCATTGTTCTCCATGTTCCTGGACCACTCCTCTATCTTCTCAGCCATGGGGCTGACACTCTGCAGGACTTCAGCAGACTTGTTGAGGGTGGCCACTGCCACCTCCTTGGCAAACTGCAGCCGCTGCGTCGTCCTACCTGCAGAATTCAGCCACACGGGGGCGCCAGAGAGGCAGAAATATATACATATATAACTTTATCAAGCACATCATGTATATGTTTTGCCCCAAAACCACAGACTACATCCATCTCTCAATGGGATTAGAACACCAGAAAAAGATCCCCTGCAGAACACTTTCGTAAAAAAGTAGCAACGTCCGTAGCTACTTCTAAGGCCACACAGAAGTTTGAAAGGTCATATCAGAGAGGAGCTCACCATTCTCTAAAGTGCTAATTCCTTCCATTATGGCCTTCAGTCTCCCTTCTGCTTCCACCATCGTCTCTTTGGTCTCCTCGATGTATTTCACATTGTCAATGACGTTCTTTTCCACCTCTGAAAGTAACAATGGAAGCATCACCATTATATATGTGTACAATTCAGATAACATACAAAAGAAGAAACACTGGCATAAGCTTATCCCCGTGCCAAAGAAAAACTCGAATAAATATGATAACCAAATTCAGTCTGAAAAAGTGTGTTACCATCCTCCTCCGACTGCAAGGTGACCGACTGTTCGAAGACACTGCTGCTTTCTGTCTTCAGGCGACCGAGCTGGGTGTTGATCCCGGTAACGGCCTCCAGGACAACGAGATGAGATGAGGAAGTGTCAGTAGAGGCATTTGCAGGGATTCCGGGCATGAGAATAGCGTATGACACAAAGGCACAATGGCTAATGAGAATACAGCATGCTTCAGTAGGGAGAGCTGTGCAGCACAGGTCTAGTGCTCTGCATCTGGAAGCTTGCGTGTTTCGGTCTTTGCGCCAGTCTCTTCCTGAGATGCCGGCTAGACCAAGCTCTCTAACGCTAGAGCTTGATCTCAGTAGTAAGTGATGGTGTCTCTCGTAAAGGGTGAGATGTGAAAGCTACCCAGGTTTTCCATGGGCATGAATTAAGTTTTGCTACTGTGTAATAAACACCAGGTGGGCAATTGTCTAAAAGACATTAAAGTATCATGAGAAAACCCACTGGTGCCTCATAGAACTTACTCATTGATACCGACGGTATCACCCCATTGAAAAAAGATACTCTTCAGGACATGAAATGGGACTTAGAAGTATTAAGGCAAAGCATGCTGCAGAAATGTCCATTGCGTCAACATTGTTTGAAACTTACATCAAAAGCTCGCACTGCCAAGTGCAGGGTAGTCACTGAGCTGCTGTTGGCCTCAACGATGTACTTCATGATATTATCGTACACACTGGATGCCTCGAGTGCCTTCTGCACAAAGCCGTTGGTATCACCGTCTGTCAAAACTCTGAGCGTCAGAGAGCGATGTCTATGTTAGTCACGCAATCATGGCACACCCATAACTCAGGCACAGTGTGTCCAGGAAGGCACAGAGGCTTACCGTGCAGAGGCTTACCACGCAGAGCTCACCACACAGAGCTTACCGCGCAGAGGCTTACTGTGCAGAGGCTTACCGCGCAGAGGCTTACCACACAGAGCTTACCGCGCAGAGCTTACCACACAGAGCTTACCGCGCAGACGCTTACCACACAGAGCTTACCGCAGAGGCTTAACGCGCAGAGGCTTAACACACAGAACTTACTGCGCAGATGCTTACCACACAGAGCTTACCGTGCAGAGGCTTACCGCGCAAGGCTTACCACACAGAACTTACTGCGCAGATGCTTACCACACAGAGCTTACCGTGCAGAGACTTACTGCGCAGAGCTTACCGCACAAAGGCTTACCGTTTGAGTTTTTCGGCCAGCTTGAGCAGCCCCTGGGCATGGTCGCTGGCCCTCTGCACCAGGTCTCTGTCAGCGAGGGAGATGTTCTCAGTCCTCTCCTTCAGCAGCTGGGAGGCTCCGTCGATTGCCGCATGAAATTCGGTCACATTCTCCATGTGGGAGCCATACGGATAAACAAATCCTTAATAAAATACCCTTCCATCTAGGAAAACTTAGAGTCACTAATCCAGATAAGCCACTCAGCTTTAGATTGTGAGCATAAACAAAAAACCCATACAAACACAAGAAAGACAAATACCTACAACTTGGCCTGAAGGTTTGGGAACACAACACTGCCCCTTGGGCCACCGTGTCCCCCCAGGTTACATGACGGATATCTAACTACTGTTACAGGCAGTAATAGAAGGACTTTTTGAAGTATTCAGGCACTATTTACCTTGACCATAACCATAAGGTCAGTTTGTACATCTTCTGTGTTGGCAATGATGTTACCAGCCACCTGTAGGGTGCTGTTTAACTCCTCAGAAGTCTCCATCAACTTCTGCTGAAGAGCCTGGATAGATTGAACAGAAGCACTAATGTCAGTATGCTATCTGCTATGCTCACACACGTATGCATACACACACACACAGCACATAGGTATTTCAGGACCCCAGGAGCAATTTTTACAAAGTACCTTATTTGAGTGAAATGTGTCATCATCTTGAAATTTCCCGTGCTTAAAATATCGCACCACAGTGTACTTCATGTTTGTGGCACCAAGACTGAAATGTCACATGGTCCTTACATTGCGTTTTAAATTGCCGTTCATAATACCAAATGTTTATGATGGCAATTTGATGTAATCTGGATTTCAAGTTTGTTGAGAATACGCACATTTTTTCTGTGAAGGATTTATAAAGACGATTAGCCTGACAGTAACTGAACCTCCTGACTCTGTGCTCTGTGTGTTCAGTTGAGGGCAGGCTGTTTGAATTAACAAGCAGGTGTACTTAATAAAGTGGCCATTGAGTGTATATTGCACCTTTAATGGCAATTCTTTTTAATAAATCCATCTTCAAAGTGCAGGGTCAGATGGAACAAATTCCAGGCAGCATTGGGCTACTCTGTATGGGACAGTGATCTGTCACAGTTTACACACACATTACGGGCAATTTAGAGATACCAGTTTGGCTAACTGGAAGTCTATAGATTCCCAGGAAACCCACAAAACATGAGAACACAGAAACTCCACAGGCAGAGAGGATGTGGGAGCCCAGAGCCCTGCAGGAGGAGGTAACCGTGGTAACCACAGAACTGCCATGACACCCTCTGTGTGATACAGCACAAAATTTAAGGATTTCTTTAGAAACTAGTTGGGGACTTGCCCCTTGAAAAGTCTGTGCAGGGCACTGGCCCAGCTAATCACTACTCCTTCCCCAACCCCCAGCCTCTGCAATCTCTAGTCCCCCTACACATTCTCTCCATCTTCATTAAAAGCCTTTTCTGAAAGCGGTCAGGTTGGCCAGATGTATGTCTGAAGCTTCCCTTCTCTTTGCTACCGCTACGTGGCACTGCTTCAGCTCTAGTATGGTTTTCTCAAAATTTGATCACCTCCAGATCTTCTCCCATACAACGTATCTACGAAGTTTGAAAAAGATTGTGAAATACTTTTTCAGTTACCATGCTAACAAGCTAAGTGTCAGCGGCGGCAGACCAATCACAAAACCATATGCATTCCCCATCTGGGGAATACAGTGATTGTTAGAACAAAACCTGCATATTGCGTATTTAGTAGAATATAGAGAAATGCCATTTTCAGAATGTTATTGCCCACCCTATATCTAAGCTTCTCCATTTCTGCCAATGCTGTTCATTCCTCGCTGTTTTTAAAGGTCGGAACATGAAAGTGATCTTTTGGATGGAGCAAAACAAAAAAATTTTTTACCCTCTGAGTGGTGGCCCTAATGAGGAACATCTGGCCCTCAGATAGCAGGCCACACTGGCTAACTGTCAGCCAATGAATGACACAACGGTTCTCATGGTGTCGCCATAAACGTCCCTGTTGGTGTTTGCAGCTGAAGGGTTGGTCTACATTATGGCATAAATAAAGTAATCTCAGGCCGAAAAATAAGTCTGGGCCACGCAGCTTGTTTCTCAGATATTCCCAGAACAATAAATGACGTTCTACTACAATAATTTTACATTGCCCCACTTCGCTTGTGTTTTTTTTTCTCTCGCGCAGCTCTATCAGCTGCTTGCAGCTGCATATACTTGTTACATACAATGAATGCCTCACTGTACTCCACTTCCACAGTCTGCAACAGCTGCGCGCCTGTACAAAAAAATCAGTCTTAAGTAGCTTGGGTGATTCATTTCCCTTGGTCATGAGAACTATTCATACAGTTGGCTGAGAACGAGCTATAGAAGTTGCCTCTTAGAGATGAAGAAGAGCTGAAATCCCAAAAAAACACAGTCGTTAAACTAGGAGCCCTTTTGTCTTAACTGACGCACTAGCAGATCATGCCCTATGACTGTAAAGAAACGTGGATCCCCAGGCACAACGGTGCCACAGTGTTCGACAGTAGGTTAATGAAAGAACGTTGACAGGCAGGGGGTACGAGGACCGGAGAGAAAGTTATCTGGGGGTACTCAGGCACGGGACTGGGCAGTTACCTCATTCCTTTGGAATTTGAGCATGTTGGCTTTGTTCTTGTCCTGGGTTTGATGGACGGTACCCTGAGCTTCCTGGAGGAGGTTCTGAGCGCTTGACAGCTTGGCAGTGAATTGGGCAAGGAGTTCCCTCAGGGGGGGAATTCGTTCAGAGGTGACCATCAGCTTCTTCTCTAGCTGATGGACCCGCCTGAGGACTAAGAGCCAAGCACTGAGTCGCCCACTCATGAAGAACATGTGTGTTTGCTGGTTTACCTATAATTGTGGGGGGGCAGGCTCTCAATTACATAAAAAATATAATTCCTCCACCCCAATAGAAGTTGGAAAACAGAGAAAAGCTGATAAATTTCAGCACATAGAATGTCCCCACAGGGTTAAAGATCTATTGTTAAAGGTTGTATGCCGAGACACTTTCCTAAACCTAACCCTAAACCAAACCTAACATTGCGCTGCCTTACTCAGTATTGCCCCCTGTTAATTTCATGCTGCAGATTAAACCTATGACTACTTACAGTAAACAAAACGTAATAATAAAATAATGTGGGAGGGGTGTGTTATATGGCAGTAATCCCCCACACATGTATAACCACATGTAAATAGTCATGGGAACTTTCTTACATGCACCCACACAAACACATAGAACCCTTATGATACCCATGCAATTACAAACAGGCCTGCTGTGCATAATTCCCAGGCCCAGAGCTCAATTACTTCAGCTGGGCCCCCATGACACACAACCCCTCCCACCTGGACCCTCTCCTATGCCCCCCTTCCACAGTTGTCCTCCCCAGATGGCTGGCCTGACACAAGACCTTCCAAACTCACACTCATGGGCCTTGGTGGATTCGTTCATTGTGATGGGTTCACTGGGCGACAAGTGAACTTTCCTCATCTTATGGACCATGTTCTCCGCTTCCACAGTCTTCTGCTTGATCACCACAGAGTCCACATCCTGGTGCACACTGTACTGATCCCATTCGCTGACCATCTCTAGACAGATGGCGAGAAGAAAAGGAAAGGCAGTGCAAAGGGATCAAAATCTCAGACAGGACGGAAGAGAGAGGTGTAAGAAAAAGATGTGCTGATATTCCTGAGCTGTGATACGGCGTCACCGCTTTGCTACGACACTGAGCCTTCCTGCCTTCACCTTCTATCAGCACGTTGAGAGAGGTCAGGTTGGCAGCCAACTCGTTTGCCAGAGTGAAGCTTTGACTTGTGTCTTCATCCATTGTTCGTCCCAAAGCCTTCACAGAGCTTTCCTTCACCAGGACCAGAACAAATTTGAAATGTTTTAGAATATAGCGTAAGCTTTGGCACTACACATAATAAAATAATAGTCTTCAAATAAACCATGTCCCTTGTCTTTAATGTAGATATAAGCAAGCTGTAGGCTGGATCTTAGCCAGGGGCTTCCAGTACCTGCATTTCTAAATCCTCGACATCTGCACTGAGTCCATCTAAATCTCTCTCCAGTTCCCACGTTTCTCTTCTCATCAGGTCAGACTTGTCCCTCCAAGCCAGAAACTGACTCTGTCACAAAAGCAATAGATTGCATGTAACGACACCTCGCATCTCATACCTAGAACAGAATTTTTGACCAAAAGTCTGGACACACATACAGATAGTTAGCAATGAGACACACTTATATAAATATGGCTGTAAAATGAGATTAGAGGGCGAGGTTTATCCTACCTTCAGCTGCAGAGCAGTGTAGTTGTAGTACTTCAAACGGTCGTTAGCTGCTGCCCCTGTGGAGATGTTTATCATGCTGACCTTGATCTCATCCAGGGTCTTGTTGGACAGTCTGATGTCCCCGATCAAGTACCAAATGCACTCATCACAGCCTGAAGGAGCAATGGCAAGTCAGAGTCAGTGTTCAGGCGGTTTTGTGGAGTTTGTGTGCTATTCACTGTTAGCAATTTTAGTTTTAGAAAGATTTGTGAAACAATACAATTAATGCATGGCAAAGTTCAAAGTGTCCAATTTTCCAGATGTTCCTAGAATATTCTATTACTACAACTAAGACTAATAATGCAGCAGTAGCTGAAAAATGTGGTCGAGCAGCAGAGACCACTGTTACCGTGCATCCCAAAGGTCATTGGTTCAAGGCTGGGTGGTTGTGTTTGATGTATACAAATATAGCGCTATTATCACATATTATTTTTCAACATTAATTGTGTTAAAGGGTTGCCCAGGAAATAATGCTATCACACTGATATTCACAGAACCTTTTGGTAAAATGTAAAATGCAGAAATAACTTTCCATTAATATTACAGTAAGCTTTGAAGCCAGCTTTGAAAAGACCATAACATAGGGTTAAGTAAGTTCTATGAATGTTCCCTGTTAGCTGGGGTGGTATTATTTTAACTCCATAGTCCCATTCAAAGGACAATGAAATAAGCTGGGTAGCATTAATTCTTCCCACTCGAAATGGTATTGACCTTTTACTTATCAGACATAATGATCCCAGGAAAGTAACTCAGCATTGTTAATGGTTGTGGCTCTTTTTGCCGCGGCTGTTTTATATCAGTACACTGAGCCGTGCTTTCATGCTGTGATTTTATCGTCATTTTTTCATTACTCACTGATGTTGCAGACGCTGCCCTGGGAGGAGACGGCGGTGTCTGGCAAACACTCTCCCGTGTGAATGTCGCAAGGTCTCCCAGCGCAGTCGCACCCTGCATTTCCGCGAACAGAGGAGCGTTCGGCATGAGCGGCTGCTGGCTCAGGGCTCAATACATCTGCTTAATGGCCAGGCAGCTGTGTGAATGTATGAGGGGTCTAGACAGGGAGGGGGGGGCAAGGCTGACGGGCGGTAATCTTCGCAGCAGATGGTCTGTGGGCCCAGGGAATCAGGCACTGGCCTGCGTTCTGATGTGTGAGCGTGGGTGTGGGGCCGCCGTATTGCTGTGAAGCTTCTCCGAGTGAAATAAACAGCCAGGTCCCGCTGCAGTACTCAGATGGGCGTAATAGAGAATGACACTTACGTGTGCAGCCCTCACTGCTGTAACCCCAGTATCCGGGTAGGCAGCGCTCGCAATACTGGCCTCCAGCCCCTGGGTGGCACTGGCAGCTCAGGGTGTGGGGATTGCAGGTTGGCTTGAAGGCAGCTATCGCACACTCGCACTTCCGGCAGCCCATGCAGCTGCTAAATCCAAAATAGCCATCCTGTGTCCAACAGGGAGGGGGAAAAAAATACAGCAACCTGTTGGTGAGTGTGTTTATACAAGCTGGTGTGAGTGTATGCAAGGCTACATGAGCTCGTCCTTCTGTGTTTACATTTGCATTTACAGACCAGCTGAACTGTTTATGCTTGCTGATGATTAATAAATGCCCCCTCACCTCACACTGGTCACACAGTGGGCCTGTCACCCCAAGCTTGCAATGACACACCCCTGTCCTGTCATCACACGACGCTGTGCCACACTTGTTGCACTGACATTCTAGGGGAGAGGATACAGAGAACCATTAATAACAAGGAACTTGTTGAGAATCTGTTGCTTACACTATCCGTTTATCAGCAGCAGCTTACTGCTTCAGCAATGTATATAGTTGGGTTTTTCACTAGAACTCATCAGGTTCAGTAACTTGCGCAAGAGTATATCTCTGCACGTGACTTTTATCCCACAAGTTCCTGTGTCCTTAACTGGAATTCTGCCAGCTGTATCAGTGGAATAAGAGTCAAACTCATAGATTAATGAAAACTGAATTCACCAAGACAGGTTACATCGAGAATATATACTGCTGTTTCTTCTCTGATGGACTAATGCAGCTCACACTAATTCAGCCACTTCCAAACCCTAACTAAGCATTGTGCTTAAGCATGCAGCGTTTGAAAGTTATACCATATTTGATTTACAAATTGCTATTCTGTTCATTTTATTAGGAGGCAATTTGCTGGAGAGAATCGGGTTAATTCTTTACACAAACGTATCACAGCAGGGTGCAGCAAAGCTGGTTGTGGCTTTTAGGCACTCAGTGATCTGCAGTCCCTGAATGTGCGAGGCTCATACAGCTGTGTATGACATAGGCTCGGCACACCGCTTGGTCCATCGCCTGGTTCACGCACCCCGGCAGTCCTTGGCGCTGATGGCGTCGCCATAGAAACCCGGTGCGCAGCGCTCGCAGTAAGCACCGGCCGTGTCGCCCCAGCAGTTCAGGCAGACGCCGGTCACGTTGTGGCACTCGTCAAAGATGAGGTTGGGATCCGAGTTCCCATTGCAGTCACACTTCTTGCAGAAGTCATCGGGGACCATGGGGTTTCCATAGTAACCTGGAGCACACCTATATGATGTAGAACCTGTCAATGGGACTGGTAAGAGGCACCGGGGAGCAAATGCTTTAGTTCTGTGGCTTCTCTTCATGTTTTGCTGCTCCTTTAAGCACTGACCTCTCACAGTAGTTTCCAGCATGGCCCTCCTGACAAAGGCACCGCAGGGTGCCCCCCCGCTGGTCACAGAGCACGGCAAAGCTGGAGGAGCGCAGACATAGAAGGGAAAGGTGTGAGTATGACACAGAGCCACCGGTCAAAGCCCCCGCTGCCCCAAAAATGGCCCTCTATGGAACCTGAGACTCACTTATTGGAGGCGGTAGCAAGGGGGCAAGCACAGGGACGACACCCGTGGCCGTCATGTGAGGTATCGAGGATGAAGCCATCCTGGCATCTCTCACAGAAGTCCCCTGTGCTGTGGTCCTGGCAGTCCTGCAGCAGAAGCACGAGAAAGATTGAGGATCTACATGTGGTAGATTTTAGTTGGTCTTAGATGGTCTAAGATGGTCCAAGATGGTCTTAGATGGTCATGTCCCAGCTCCTGCTGCTCTTTGATTTTTTAGCTGGGTGGATCACCAGTTGGTCATGCTGGAATGGCCAGCAAGACCAGCTAGAACGACCATCGTAAACTGGTGTGACTAGCTACAACATAAAATCATCATGTGACAACATACTCGAAGCTGGTCAACTATCATAAATTGGTCAACCATTTTAACCAGCGTTAGCTTTTTTTTTCAGCGAGGATGAAACTGCTATGAATGAACAGTGATGACGGCAATTATGATAAATCTCTCCCCTTCCAAGTTCTGCCCCTCAAAGTCAATGTCAACGTCAACTTTATTGTCACGGTGTGTATGCACAACAGAATGAGGTAGCAGGCTCCCCTAGTGTAAGCATAACATTTAGTAATATTGTTAAATAAGACAGTAGATTAGTCTAAAGGACTTGAGGCTTAAATGCAGTCTGTTCACTGTCCATCACACCCGAAAGCTTCCCTAAATCAGCGTTGGCTGGACCATGTTGAGTTGTAAGTTGTGTTGTTATCACAAAGACTCAGAAATTTGCAACTGCTGGGCAATTCAGCATGACTGCAGCAGTTTCACAAAACAATGCAGAGCTATTCCTCAGGCTGAACACGGTCAGCATACTGAACACAGTGGATATTTCCGTTTGTCGCGCGTGAGAGACACTTACTGTACATATGCCCGTAATGTCCTCACAGCTGTCTGCGTGGCCTTTGCAATTACATGGCAGGCAATGGTTTTGCTCGCTGCGGAAATAGCCGTTCCTGCACACCTAGAAGGAGGAAATTAAACACAGTCTTAGGTTTTTGGATCACCGGCCCAGAACCAAAAGCCAGTCCTCTGAGCTTAAACAAAATGTGAAGGAATGAGGTAAACTCGTCCTGCTGTAAACAAAACCCAGTATGACCAGGAGCTTGTATCACAAAGCCAGATTTACTTACTTGGCCGGATAACTTGTCATATTTAAGGTTCCCCAGTTTAAATGGACTTTATATCCATTCACTTGCATTTAGCACAGGCTACCTTATATCCGACAAGTTATCTGGCTAAGCAAGAAATCCTGCTTTGTGAATGAGGCTCCAGAGCATCTTTCTGGGTACTGATTGGCTATGGAGCCACATGTGACCAATTTGTACCCAGGACTTACACCTGGAAGTATCCTTTCTTTGTTCTTGTAAAGTGATACTGTTTTGTGGTACTGCTTTACCCTGGCTGTAAACGCTTCCATGTTTGACCTGTTCCGTCAGAAATGTGATACACATGTTACAAATTTTCCCAAGGAGCACTGTACTGTATCAGGCGTAAATACCGCATATCTCACATATCTTAATTGTTTCGCTCTGTTTGCTCAGAGGCATGTTGTCGTTAATCCCAATGTAATGGAGAAGGAAGTTACAAATGGATTAGTGAGAGTTACGAAGGACCCCTAATCATTGGCACTACTCAGAGAAAATAGCCTCAAACTCTGTTTTGTCTTCAACACAGGACAGAGGAACGAGTTTCATAATCTGATGTCACCAAGAGATGTTTTGATTCATCCTTTGAAGTCAACAAAGGCAGACAGGAAGCCTATGAGAATCAACAGTTTACCTGAAGTGCAAGTCTGGAGACTGCTGGAAGAAGACAAAAGGAGTTATATTTGAACACACATGCCGCCCAATATTATTACTATCCATTACTAACAATTACTACAACAGCAATTCCTTAATCTCAGTTTGCCATGCTTTGCTAGTGATGCGGCTCGCTAAAATGTAGCCACTGGGAGATCGTAACTGCCAGCCACTAAAGGTAAGCAAATAAGTTTTATTGGTGCAAATTTTCTACCACAGTAAATGTTACAAAGCCCATACAAAACAAGCTAATGTTGCTACAACTTAATGTTGCCGAGAGCGAAGACATACAAAGATGAGGCGACACAGAATGTTTCAGAATGGAAATGCAAAAACGGATGTTCTCCTCAAAAACAACTGGGGAAAAGAAGCTTACTGCCTGAGGAAGGGCCGGGAATTTATACCATGTGAAAAGCACATATTTTATGCATCGCTCTAAATTGTGATGAATGAGGCGTTTCAGAAATGGACACTAGGTTATACAAGTTTATATGTAACACAGTCAGTTTTAAAAATGACCCTATGTCTGTAAGGTTAGTTGTGACACTAAATAAAGAATCCTTTTGCTAACATCAGTTTGTTCCATCTGAATCATTACATGCCACTACCAGCACCATCTTTGTTTTGGCTTAGTAGATGTTACTCCAAAGACACAGGTGATAATAGCATCTGATGAGATCATGCTTACAAATCCTGGTTTCCTTGGTTTAGATACGGTTTCATGCCGTATCTAACACTCAGCCTTTCTGGCTCCGCTCTGCCGAGCGGCCTTGCCCTTGCTGTGATGTCAGAGGTCTCCGCTCGCCATTCCAGGCTGCTCACGCCCCTGCAGATGTGCCCGCTGCCACGCTTAAGGGTCACCGTGGGCCCACAAAGCGCCTTTGTTCCCCAAGGGCCGCCGGGACGCCCCGGCCCACCCGCTCGTCTCGCTCGCTCAATTGCACAATTATGTTGGGCTGGAGTTTTCTGCCGTTTGACGCATTCCTGAAATGCGGATCCGCTATGCACGCACAGTCCCCTCCACTTTCTTACTCTCAAGCTGCAGCAAAAGAGATGCCTCTCTTGTGAACTAATGCAGGATGTCCTGTGAACAGGGTGCCTTTCTGACCTTGTCTGTTAAAGGAATGTTCTGTAGGCCCTTATCTATCTATCTATCTATCTATCTATCTATCTATCTATCTATCTATCTATCTATCTATCCTCTGCAAGACTTTTCCCACAGTCTTTTCACAGAATGCTTTTTGGATTTGAGGAAACACGTTTCCCCCAGTTGCTATTTTGATGCATTCCAGCATAGTGCTGTTGGTACAGAACCTGAACACAGCGACTGCAGCATGTATCAGCATTAGAGACGAAGGTTAGCTAGTGGGGCTCCTTCTCATGTATCACCCGTAGATATAATCTCAGGTCACAGTAGCTGAAGTTTCACGGAGGACTCCAACAAAGGTAAAATTGAAAAAGTACTGAAGCAACCCACTGCTTATGGAAAAGGCTGCTGAAGAAGCGTGACTGATTTTGGGTTTTTGTCAGATTACTCACTAACAGTCTGAATTTTGAGCCCAGGTGCGAGACACCTGGGTCAGAGTGACATGGTGGGGGTGGGATTTCCCTCACAGACACGCAGGTGTCCCGGCCGTGATGGCGCCACACATCTCCATGGTAACAGGCTACGAGAGAGCAGAGGCACGTTTCCCTATCTCAGTTGGGCAGAGAGTTTCTCCCCCAGGTCGGAACCCCCTACTGTGATTTCTCTGGCCTCGGTGAAGTATTTAGCCATTGACCTTCTGGCATGCGAGTCTCCTTACTGACCAAACAGCACGCAACTTTCCAGCTCTGTTTCACAACGCTCTCCGAAAGCTTCATCTTGCTACTTGAGTTCGATTGTGCATGTGGACGTTTTATAAACGTCAATAAGAAAATGTGCTCTACATCCAGGAGCTACATTACCCCCCCTGGTTGTCATAATGGAGTCATCATCTGAGCAGAATATTGACATGCCCAGCCTGTACTATGTCTTATGTTTCAGCCAATCACAGTCACACAGGAGCGCAGAAGAAAGTGTGGAAGAAGCTCAGAAAGTCACATAAATAAAGACAGTCACTGAGATTTCTCACTGCTTGGGAATATTCCTAGGCCCTTGTTTGGCCTGTTCCTTATTTTGGAGGCACAGCGTGTCAATTTGCACTTTCTCAAAACATCCGAGCACCACCCCTGCACATCCCGCGTGGCCCATCTGTGGCGGTGTGTGTGTCCACGGTGACACCCAGCACCTCCTCCAGGACAGGGGGAGAACGCGGAGCGAAGGCTTACAGGTCTGCAGTTCGCCTGCGGAGGCGATGATCTACTGCGAGATACCTCACCGCTTCCTGACACACTACGGTCCAGACGACCACCTTTCGTTGTCCTGGAAAACAGACCTGAGGAACCTGCCGCTTCGAGCGCCAAAGAGTAAATAAACACGACATTCACGCAGCATCTCTGAACAGAAGCATATGGCCACAACAGCTCGTAGGGCCAAGCTGCTCCACCCCAGACCAGCACGCCAAAACCGTCTTACTTGCACCACTGTTGCCAGCTGCTCTCCCCAGGTCCCTGTGGTGGAGGTGGGCTGAAGGAGTGCCCCGACGACGAGCAGGAGGAATGTGGAAGAGGCCGTGGTCCTGGGAGCCATTTCCTGCCGCTAATGTGGCCGTCCGCAGATCTCCCCTTTTCTCTGTCGTTCCCCCCTCTGCTGGAGACTCCGGCAGCGTCTGTCTGGGAAGCCGCTCCCCTTTACTCTGGCAGCCTCAGACCCCGCGTTACTCTCCCACCCCGGCCAGCCCAGAATCCCATAAAACAAACTGTATGTGCTGCCCCCCCCCC
>JAABNX020000045.1:3320520-3353392 GCA_015163995.2 Mormyrus lacerda | reverse complement strand
TATATAATTGTTACTGAATTACTGCTTTGTTATGTCACCCTCATGTCAATATCACTGACATCACCGAAAATGGGAAAAAATGTGTGATTATATGATAGACACCCCCCTCTCCCACCATGATTTCCCGCTGCATTTCACGCTACATGCTGCCCTTCACTAACCCTGAGACTCCATTATGAGAAGAAGGAAAGGTCAATTCTCCACACTTTGGGAGAAAATGAGCTTTACCGGGAGCTGGTTAACGCTCTTAATGCGGCCGATATTCACGAAACGCTAAACGGGGACAACAGTCACTGCTCAAACCACAGGGCAGATGAACTGCATGCAAGGCGTGATACAGAACAAAAATACAGTTATTTAATAAATCGTTAACAGACACAAAACACTTCCAAATAAACACAGTACACTTCCAGTCAAAAAGCTTACAGGAGAAAACCTTTGGAGAGAATGGAAAACTTGCAAAATCTAACGTTTCAGACGTAACACAGACCTGCTAGATTAACTATATACCATTTAAACCATCCAGCCTTCAGGCTGTCCACTCAGATTTAGTAGGTAGCAGGATTTCAAAAGAACTATGGAATGTATCCACAAGGACTTTACAGTGCAGTATGTGACCATTCCGCTCCTTATCAAAAATATTCCCTTTGTTTGGCTTCATTTTCATGCCTGAAGGTATTGCTGACCTTTCAAGAAAATATCTGAACACCATTACGCTGCAGAATTGGGATTCAAAATTACAGAATTGAACTATACGTATAATAAGGGAAGGTATATTGCAGAGTTGTTTTTCAAATGATCAGTTGTGAAAATGTTCATGTGATGAAAACTCTTTTACAGGACCGGAATGCTGAGAAAATTCACATTAAATGCATTTACCGCACAAGGCAGTGACTAATACATTTTATTGTTAATGGTTAAAATAAGCAAATACCTCAGCTTTCCCAAGCATGACGTGTGGGAAGAGTCACAGGGCCGATAGCTTGGCACATAATTCCATCCATCTTCGAGAATAAGCCTGAAGCTCATTCCAGCGCCGAACAAAAGCCTAGGTGACACCTTAACGGTGATGAACACGGGCTCTTTTTTTGGCAAATTACATGAGCTTTTTTCTGGGTGTCGATTTAATTTTGTGCTCTTAAATGTTGCGTCATGCTGTCCTTTTTAGAGTCTTATGCAACAGGAATGAGTGTACAATTAGCTTAAATAAATAAATATTAACATTGTTCTGGCACCATGGAGAAATAACTAAGAGTTAAATTGCCGTGTGATCTATATGCAACTAAAAATATAGTATGTACTTACGAAATGGTTATTATGGGGTTATGTATTATATAGAAATAACTTATAGTAAATGGATGGTGACACACTGAAGAAATTCCTAGCAGGGCAAAATGGTTTGTATTGTTTGGTTAGAATACCAAGCAGGTGACAATGAAACTGTTACACACCTAGTGTCTTATAGTAATTTCCTCTGGTTATAATTCCAGCTCGTGGCGGAACTAAAAGGCGCCCTTCTTGGCCCGGTTATGATAAAGGAGCTTAGACACCTTTGAGTGATTCACTCATTTTGGAACCGGTGTCAGAAATTTTATTCACCAGGGACAAAAACCACAAGCAATTTCTTTCAGCGCAGGTGGTGGCTCGACAATTAAATATATAATTAAATATGCAATTAAATATATAATTAAATATACAATTAAACGTATAATTAAATATACAATTAAACATATAATTAAATATACAATTAAACGTATAATTAAATATACAATTAAACATATTTCAAGGTTTCAAGATTTTCATTGTCATGTGAATTAAGTACAAAATAAAATGAAATTCTTACTCGTGTGTCTCCTTGCAGCATGACACTTAAGTAGTAATAAATACCAGTATACACGATTTAGCAGCGATGAAGATTTGAATAAATATAACGTAAAGAGACAAAAAATAAATACGACTGGCAGCAGTATTGACGTGTAGCAGGACCACGGTATATTAACAGAGTGATATAAATAATAAAATAACAAGCAAAGGTGCCAGAAACAAATAAAATAAAGGGAAAACAAAAGTAGTAAAATTGAAATAAAGATGTGCAAATAATAAATAAATATGTAGACATAAATAAAGTGGGACAACCAGTTACTGGGATACAAACCGCTTGGGGAATGTGCAGATGAGCTGGTGAAAGCGTGAGGAGGCCCACGTCCAAGCTTACCCGCAGTCTACCACCCTCATCCGCTCCAAATTAATGAGGCCATCCATGCCTACTGCTCTGAGAATGACATGGTTCTGCTTTTGGAAGGGGTACGGGGTACTGTACTAAAATGGCTCACACCCAGGTTAAAGGGGATGTTTTAAAAGATGTTTTTTTGGCACGTGCCATTCTTAAATCCCTGAGCGGGTCACTTATTTTCCATTTTCCGCTTCCCTCTGCCATGCAGAGACCCTGACATGCGCGAAGCAGGTCACACCGGTCTCCCATTGGCTGTCGCCTCTGGCGTAATGCCGTGCTGGGCAGTTCTCCTCTGCACCAGCATCAGCGGTTCCAGGAAGCACCCTGATCTCTGATTGAATGAGTCATTGCCCCCTCACATCAGACTGAAAAGGGCTCTTTATCTGGTCTGCCCTCCAGCGCTATTCATTACATAGTATGTTTTTAAGTGACTCATGTCCTTTCACAGACGCGATAACGAATGTCTCATTTCGTCTTAGAGCGACAATGACATTAATCATCCTTTTGTCAGTTGTAAATGAGGTCTGCTTCTGGTGGCACAAATACAGAATATTCTAATTAGGAATAAACAGCTCATTGGTTAATGCTGCTGAAAACAAAAGAAAAGGTTATTCCAGTTTGCTAATTGGAAAATCAGGCCTTGTGTGACGTACATGGAATCTTAAAAATAATCCCAGGTTATAGTTAACAAGTATGACACATTTTCCAGGCAAGAGTATTTCCTGCTTTGCGTTTGGTGTTTGAGCTGTGAAATTATAAGCAGAACTGAAATAAACAGTATCAACAAAGGTTAGGACCATTATTTACTGGATGTGTAGATGGCTAATCTCTCACTACAAAACATAAGCATGAAAGTAGGCATGGGTATTACTGTCTGTAATCCTTTGAAGTTCCAGCTCTTTTTTTTTCAAAATTTTTGCCCTGTGGTGGGGTATCGGAAATAAAACTTAACCCGAAACACAATAAGACACCACATGTGTACTGCATAGGACTATATTTGGCCCTGTAGGCTAGCAGGAAAACGTATGGTGTAGAAAACGAGAAGCACATTTCCAGTTTGTTTGTTCTAACTTTAACACATTTGTTACCCTGTAAATATGAACAATGCTTGCATAGCTTCTCCAAGAAGATTTGCTTTGAATAAAATAATTCTGCCAAGAAACAGATCTAAGGTCAGTTTATGTCCTCAGTGTCCAGTCCCCTCTCCATATTGTGAAGAACAGAGTTATTTGTCAGAAGAATAATTATCTTTTTATGTCTCTGTACGATATACATATTTTCAGGAATTAAAATAGTATTTTCCACCTTCATGTGCTATGCTTAGTCCTGTAACATCCATCCATCCATCCATTTTCTGTGACCATCCATCCATTTTCAGTAACCTCTGGTCCTGTTAAGGGATGCCAGGGGTCTGGAGTCTACCCCAGGGCATAAGGCCCTAAAACATAATCTATTATAAAAATGTGACCAGAAACTTGCTTGTGTATCCAATACAATAGCTGGCCCTAAAGCATAATCTGTGTGTTCAGAAAATTGCTTGTGTATCCAATACAATAGTTTCTCAAGGCAATAAGTATCAATCGTACGTTTCACTGGATGCATGACAGTGTGGATGGGTAACATAGCTGTTCAGGATCTCAAACTACTACCCAGAAGGTCCTTGGCAGTGAGTCCATCATCGGGGCAGCAACTACCCAGGCCACGACCACTTCTCACTCCAGGCCTCCGGAAAGCGCTACCTGTCCTGGGGCGGCTTCATTCCCCAGGCCTCCGGGTGACTAAATAACCAGTGACCTGCATCTCTCCCGACTTTATCGCATTACATTATATTTTGCACTAGTGTCAGTATTCCAGTATTTCCTCACTGTCTACATCATCGCCTTTAGGGCAATTATTGTATATTCATAGCATATTTATTGCATATTTATTTATTTATTGAGGAATGATGTACCATTTTCATACATTTCGCCAGCTGCCAAAACATGTAAATGTTAAAGTTGGTCACAGCCAACAAACGGCATCTAGCATTTTTGTGTTCGCGGTTTTAGTTCACTTAACGATGTATACTTAGTTTTTATTTTACTGATCATACACATTTGTTGCCTGCAGTTTGACTTTGTCAATGCCCTGACCGAAAGGAAGAAAAAGGAAATATTGGATTTTTGTTTTTTTGAGATAAAAACAGAACAAAATATGTAAAGGGAAGGGTATCGTGGTTTAGAGGCCAAGATAAACTTTAAGCTAACCTTATAAATGCATTCTTATGTAAATGATTAAGTGGCTACATACTAAGTATTGCGAATAGGAATATTTTTAACCGTACACTAATATAAAATTATCATTGTAGATTTTAGGATAGATTGTTCTATGCAAGTAGTTCATGCACCTAGACTGTGGCACTCAATCCACTCTCTTAGGGCTAATTCATTTCACAGATCCTTAACCAATCTCTTCCATCTGACAGTATGCGAATTAAGCTGACCACTTCGAACTGTCCATTATGCACCATCGTGAATCATGCCTTGGAACGAGGCGGCTGGAATCTGGCAGGGGAACTGGTCAGAGAGCCATTCACACATTAGCAGATGTCAGAAAGGCCTATTCTGTGACTAGGAGCTTTTCAAATTAGGCGCACATGGGCACGGGCGAGTAACAAAGCTAATGGTATTTATTCTGCGCAAATTTTACAGCCTGTCATGTTTTCTCAGCTTTTTCAGCCACTTCTGACCAAGCAGTGACTTAAGAGACAAAAACAAACCGCTATGCATCATTATATGGCTAAATAGCATTAATTGGCTAAATAGCATGTAAGTTTTCACATGCTACAGCGCCAAATTACCAAATTTGTTTATTTTTGACAACCTTTTCCTATAGTTATTTCCCAAATAACAATCCATTACTTCTGACAAAAATATTTTCAAAGATAAAATGTCATTAATAATGTAACAGCCAAATCTCTACTTCTCCATGAGACAAAACTTTGCATAAGACTCATTCATTAAAAATATCCAGCAATGAGTTCATCCATGAATTGGTTCCACCTCTCTAAACGTCCAGGGTGTGACGTTAAGTCGCATCCGGCCCTGCGAGCGATCCTCCAACTCACAGGGAAACGAGTTTTGGGCATTGGTGGCGGGATTGGCTCTGCAATCACTGTAAAACAACTCACAACTGCACGATTTAAACAAGCTAGATGCTCTTCTGCTCTCTGTGGGAGTAGCTCTGCTGCAGCCATCCGCAGGAGGGGGGGGGGGGATCCTTCAGTTGCCACATCCCCGGACGAGTCGAAACCGTCAGAGAGCCAATAGGGTCATGCCTGTTGGGGATTGGGGCTGGTGTGGTGCTGAGGCGTCGCCTGCTGCATGGCGGCACTTGGGTCCCACTTTAAGGCGAGTCTGAGGCGAGTTCGAGGCGTGTGGACTGTCTCGTCTCTCCGGCCGGATGGATGTCTTCCTCTGCTGTCGGGGGAGCTTTGTAAACTCCGGCTTTCAGTGGCGGCGCTCTTTGAGGTGCGCAGTCCGGGGAGTGGCCAGATCTCAGTAGGTGGGTATACCTACTTCTGGTCTGGTCGGTCTGACAGCTGCCGCACTCAGGGAGTAGCTGTTGCTGTAGCGGATCGGCTCCTTCCGACGGTGTCTGATGTCACTCCTTCCAACGAGCGTATCTTGAGACTCAGGCTAAGGCACTCCTTGGGTTTCTTGTCTGTTGAAGGTTGCTGAGGGCTGTGTTGGTGTTGCCAGTGTTCCCAGAAGGAGGCGTTTCACCTCGCAGGGCACCCTGGAGTTTATCGAGAAGAGTCACAGCGCACGACTGGGTGGCAACTCCAGTCTGTATCAGGAACTGAGAAGGATGGCTGTGAGGGCTCTGAGGGCAGATAAGGAGGCGCTTGTTAGACGAATTTTTGACCCACGCCCTGCTTACAGGGGAATCGAAGCATTACGCACATCTGAATCTGTTCCTCGGAGACTTGCAGTCGGGGCGGGTGATGGGACGGTCCTTACGGAAGACGCTGCAGTTGTGACCCGTTAAGCCGGCTGATTTGAGCAGACCGTGCAATGCCTTAAACACAATTAATAAGACTTTAATTTCGACTCTCTGTCTAACTGCCAGCCCACGGTAGTAATATGTTTCATTTTCCTGGTAGCAGAGGTGGGAATTTTGCAAGATCTTGGGGAGGACAAAGAGCCCTATTTTGTATTTGGCACAAAGCGGCGCCAAGCAAAATGCAAGTGGTTTTGCTAGAAATATATGTCATAAACGTTCATAATTTCTACACCATCTCTTGATAATTAGGCTAAAACGAATCCCTTTCACCCGAGAGAGTACAGTGCTGCATTATGATGTACAATGCACTTCATTATTACTGTATTTAATGGTGTTAATTTCTTGCTGGGCATAATTTATCAATTAGCTTAAGCATTACCATATGTACACTTTGTACCGTACACAAAAATTATGCTATATATGGGGTCTGCGGATGGTTAGCAGTTATCTGTGGTTTTGGTTTTCCATAGTAGGTCTTGGCATTTATTGGGGTGGGGGCGAGAGAGAGAGAGACAGACTACTGTAATTATTATTATTATTATTACTATTATAAAGCTCAGGGAACTTTAATGGAATACTGTTGTTGCCGTCGATACCCTGTTCGTGCACTTTCACGTTGACAGCTAGCAGATCCGTTTCCTCTGTAGAGAAACGTTCTTTTCTACTCCCTGGCAAATCCACCATTATAATAGTATAAATCTACCAAGATGAACATACACCTGGCGCTTAAAGTGAATGGGAGATGGCACCCTGGGTAGCATGTGACATGTTACACCCAAAACACACCCACGACTAAATCCGAGACCATTCCGGGCCGTGATCCGAGACCATTCTGGCGCTGAGACTATTTTTCTGCCATTAAACTAGCAAAAGTGGGTAAGCCGCGCCTTAAAAAGAACAGATTGCGCACTTTGCCACAACGGTACCCACCACCGCCAGCACTTGAAATCGCTGTCATTGTGGAGATGAATAAGCAGCTTGATAAGAAAAACAAAACACGTTTTTTGACAGCCTTTTGGAAATCGGGTAAGAAAACGTCTTAGGCTATCATACAAAAAAAATCCTAAAAACTTTTAATCCATCTGGAATAAACCCTGTCTTCATACAAATCTAGCTTATTAATACATTTTATTAGCTACAAAATGAAACTTGAAAGTGAAAACCGTGTTCCCAAAAATATTTATGTCTGTGACCTTGTCTGTACCCAGGCAGTACTTTTCATATTTATTACACTATTTTTATAGCACCGTGAACAGGTGAATTATGGATTTTACAGCTGATATTACTCTGAGAAGTAAAACAACATAATTTGTTGTTAATGAAATGAAAACTAAAAATCAAA
This sequence comes from Mormyrus lacerda, assembly GCA_015163995.2. NCBI lineage: Eukaryota > Metazoa > Chordata > Actinopteri > Osteoglossiformes > Mormyridae > Mormyrus > Mormyrus lacerda. The sequence goes on along the minus strand of JAABNX020000045.1, from coordinate 3,345,773 downwards.
TTTCCCTCTGATGAAACGGCAGTGAAGCTACCAGCCTCATCACCATCAAGTATATTTGCTTTTGATGTCTTTCTTATTTTCGCAAGCTGTTTACAGATATATGTTTACGCAGTTTTCTGTATGCGTAACTTTATGTAGGTGTGTGACAGCTCACTCAGAGCTATTTGCAGTTTCAGAACTTGACAAAGTTGAGTCTTTATTGGGCATCCTTGTGGTATATCTGGGTCAGTGTACTAAACAAGACAGAAATACTGAAAAAGCCACATTTTCCAGCGCTTCATATAGAAAGAGGCAGGTGTGAGAAATGATTCTCACACTTTTCGAAACTTCATTCTTAATGTCAAAAAAGCCTCCTCAGACTTTCCCTTTATTTTATTTATTAATAAACTTCAATCAGAATCCTCTAGCAATATATAGCAGCAAAAAAATTCCCAGGGTAACATATGTTGGTGTCAGGAATTGCAACCCCAAAGACTTCTGGGAAATCAGGACTAGACTAACTTAGAAATGCCACAGGATTGGGCCTCTTGACACAAGCGCCACTCTGCTGTGCGAAGACTACATCTCTGGCCAAAACGACAACTAAGAGTCTCCACAGTGAGGTGAGCCACCCAGCAGCGGTCTGCTGTCGCCACAAATTCCAAACACATGGCTTATTATGTTTGAAGCTGAAATCACGCAGACAGATATGAAAAAATGTAAACAGCAGACCCAGCATTCCAGGCATTGTGGCCACTATCTTACCAGAGATAGCTTTTCTTGACATGCAATGTTTTAAGACAGCTCTTCTGCTCTTGCCAGTTTGGCTTTTGATCTATGGGGACCCAGTTCTGGAAATTTCCAGCGGCCGAGCAAATCAAGGCCGAGGGCCCGGATAACACATTGTCACCTCTTAACGGAATGGTGTCCGTCCAACATCCTCATTTCAGCACATGTCTCACTGATATCCGGTTACAACCTATGTGGAAATTACAATCTCGCCCAGAGTTCCCTCTCACGTTCCACGCTTCATGTCACCCCAGGCCACCTGCTCAGCAGACAGTCCACCAGATATGATTGCATTTCTTCCCCCCTCTTAGAAGATTTCCTACCTTCATTTTATTAGAACACGTTCATCCCTTTCACCTTGCATCCTAGTAGCTCTGGATATATGTTTCGGCCCCATTTCATAGCTCATTTGGCAGAGTGGAGGACTGTCAAAGCTTAAAGACAAACATCCTTAGGTTGCTGGTTCAATGTTGGATCGAAGGAGGCTGGGTTTTTGATACTGCTCTGTATTCTTAATTTATCTTTATTTTCATTGACTAATAGTACAATGATGTTCTTACTTTGTTTGGAAGTCGCCGTGTAGCTCCTGCTCCAGTCCTGCTTACACTCGTACCTGAACCTTCACTGGAAGCTCGGCGAGTCCAACCCCTCGACAGCATATGCAGCTTCACAGCACAATTTTTTATTTCATTCTTTCCTCAATTTACGGGTGTGCGTCTGTGAATAATATATATTTTTCCACAAACTGCAGCCTGGTTCTTCACTGTTCCTCACTAATGAAGGGCTTCGTCTTTTCTTTATGGGACTTCCATTCTGCTTCTAGAAGCCTGATCTGAACTCCTGATCCCAGCAGTGCACTTCATACCTGCACTCAATGTTGCCCCTTTCCTGTTGAAGGTCACTTGGTGTCATCTTCCAATTCTTGAGAAACTGTCATAATGTTTAACAGTCATCTCTGGCATTAGAAAGTCGCTTCTCCCCTCTATCTGGCTGGTTTTTGGTCGTTCCGAGTGTCTCCTGCTTCTCCTTGTTCTTTTTCTCGAGAAATTTTGAACCTGGAAGCAACCTGCTGTGTAGCTTTCTGCCAGCAGAACCAGGCTTAAACCAGGATTTTAAAATTCAGATTTGTTTACAGCAGAGTGGTCTATAATTTTTTTCCAGAGCTGCATATTTTGTAATGTGCTGTTTGCCTCACACGTATGACACCTTGGACATAAACGTCTCGTAAATTAAAAAAAATTATAAAACGGAAACATAAGTTACTTCATCTATAGTCTTCTAAATAAATGACAAAATAAACGAGTCATCACACAGAAGCACACCAGCAAGGCGGCCTTCATCCCTTGACCAGTCGATTTCATACCATTAAAGGAAGATTAGGGAACAAATGTAATCAAATTAGCAAGGAAGCAATGAGAACGATATTGGTATGATACAGCAAATAACGCTAAATGGACACTGAATTTACTGCATAATATCGGATTTATCCGGGTGCTGTTGCAATTAATCGCTGCTAAAAAATAATAATCAAATAGTACAATAAAATATCCATGACAGTTATCAAATGCCCGCAGCAGAATGCTGTCTTGAGCAGCGTTTTACAGGCTGAAACCGCGAAGCTAGCTGAGGTGCGGCTCATGCAGGAAGCGCATGCATTGCGCGTGACGTCAGCCTTTGGCTGATTATCTCTCGCGCCGTGTTGCCCAAATTGGGTGGGTGTGTGGCCAGGGAGTACGCTCTTTTCATCATGCCTGATGATCACATGGCATGCTTTATTAATATTCCAGGGCAGTACTAGAGGCGTGCTTCTGTACCAGCAGGCATAAATCTTTAATTAAAACCCCTGATTACGTGTCCTGTAGTACTTCCACTGAGTAAACCTGATTACCTCCCTTTGATAATGAGCATGGCGCACACACGGCCAGAATCAAATGAGGGTTCATAAAAATGACTTTACAGGCTCACAAACTGCATAGAGCAGAACCATGAAATAATTAACACTCTCTACGCGGGAATTTCGTGTGACTACATTAAGGAAATTGAGTTAGCACCAAAAACGCTATCATGAATATGCATTCAGTACTTAGCTGACCAACATGCTTAGAAAGAAAGAATGTTTTGTGTTCTTTCACATTCAGGTTTTGGTTGAATAAGATCTTGTCAGATACATACGTACTGGAATACAATTCTGCTATTGAACAAAAAGGTGTATTGTAGTACATTTCAAACTGCATTTCATATATCTATGTATAAAGGGGTAATGCAGAATGAAATGTATCATTCGGGCTAAGATCAGAAGGCGGGACTGGAAGCCGGTTCCCTCCCCGCTATTACATAACCAGTATAATTACATCTTACGGTGCCAAAACTAGGAATTTAACATGTGAAAAAATATATATTTATTTTTAGCATGGATACAGCAATTGCATTTAATTAATCTCATTGTACCGGATTTAATTCATTCAGTTCCACTGTTTTTCTGACAATTAAATCTGATTGTTTCTACTCAGCATTGAGATGTAGAGAGGAATGGATGATTGGATGTCAAGATAATGTGTAGCGTGGAGAAATGACAAGCCGAACTTCACAAAGGCGTAGCCCTGACAGATACCCTTACCCAAAGCAAATAAAATATAAAACTATATCAAAAGAACTACGAATATAATTTGGATTGGGTTTGTTTATGTGAGTTATTTATAAGACTAATACCTAAATGATATGGCTGATAAAATGGATAATCCCAGTATACATACTATGATCGGACATTTCGTTCATACAGTATGATGTATGCTATTTACGTAGCAATAATATTTGAATTTTAGTGTGACTGAACACTAAATCAAAATTTTCTTGACATCGCTGAAACATTTATGATAACATACAACCATATTTCTAGTGTTAAACTGCATTCAGAACCCAGGTGATTCAGCGAGATAATATTCTTTTGCCAGACTGGGCTTATGTTACAGCGCCCGACTCAGCAGTAAGACAGACGTTCTGACACTAAAACCATTCCATCGGTCCCTTTTCTCAAGGATCGATGTACCAGATAGATTCACTTTACTGGAAAGGTCGAGAGGCACGCGACGCATTGATTAAATTCTTACGTGACTCACATCCTATGTTTTATTTTTTGTGGAGGAATGGAACAGGAGTGGTTTAGGGAGCAACACGAGGGCCGAGCGGGAATGGAGAAACACTACGAGAAATTCCAGGCAGGAAACCACTCTTCTGGAGCAAGATAAAGATCACATACCACAAATACTGTACTGAACCATGGGCTCCACTGACACACAAAAAATGTAAAGCAGATGGTCACTAATGTGGGAGGAATGAGCTTGTACATACCAAGAGTTATTTTACATACATAAAAAGAGTTATTTTACATACATAAAACCAAATGCTGTATGTGAACTCTCATTGTGAAATATTAGACCTATGGATAATAAAACATTGTTGTGATTGTTTACATTCTTGAGTAGGACACCAGTAGGGTCACCCGGGTGGAATTTTCTCTGGATGAACTTATAGTTCTTCATCATTATATGGTTTAATTCAGGTATACAAACCTCCGCAGAGGTTGTGCAGCCTTCTATTTATTCTCACTTAACAGTGAGTCCCATGCTGAGCAGCAGCTTTTAATTTCTTGCTCCAATAAAACCGACCTTTTTCCAAAGCGAAGGCCCAACTTCTCGGCCCTAAGGTGGAAGCCAGAAAGGCAGAGGCTGTGTTTTAATTTGTCAGAGGGCAATTAAAAACAAAACAAAAAGCAGTTGCGTGCTGTTTCATTAATATGAGCTGGTCATTGAGTAATATCTGACCCCAACATGCAGTCAAATCACTTAGTATACAGACACACAATCATGATGTCACTTACTGAAAATATGGTGCAAGATCATAAGACAAAAGCCAGCATGCAAACACCCAGAGAAAACCAGTTTATACTAATTATTTAGGTAATTATGAATGGGTTACATAAGGAGGATTAATACTTAGCTATTAGCACGAGGTGTCTAACTAACCCACATGTCAATTTCATGAGTAACATCACCAGTGAGTAACACCACCAATTTTCAGTCCATTTGGATTTCTGCCAATGAAAAGTCATTTAAATATTACTAAACGTAAGCCTTACATTGACCAGCGTAAAACACAAACATATTCTAATCATACATTTGAATTGTTTGTAAAGTATTCAATTTCCCCTGTGTAAAGTCTTTTTCTTTGACATATTATTCAATCACAATCACTTAGAGTATCTCTGGGGCACCGTTAAAGTCTTTGTGCTCCTAATGGAGGCTTCCCAGAGTAATGCCGCTGCATGCCACAAGTCACTACAGCACACGAACGCATGCTTTCTGCATGCAAGCTGTCACCTGGGGGAAACCAGAAGTGGAGGCAGGACGGGAGGAGGTGGGCCGTTCCCGGGTCAGCCTGCACCCCAGCCGGACGCATGCCCATGGCGCCGAAACTGCTGAGCTGTCAGGTCCCAAACGGGGGGCTTCCCCGCAGGACAGGCCGACGGAGAGCGGCGCATGCCAGGTTCTGCGGCAGGAAGTAGGGGGACGCTCCTGGCTGGGGGGGGGGGCGGGGGGGGAGTGCTGCATCCTTCTGAATCCCTCCCCTCCCATGGCCGTGGCCAAAGCAAATAAAAGCAGACTGCCCCCATTCTCCACCAAGTCCATCACTCGGCAGCAGCTGTTACCGTTTAGCCGGGGGGGGGGGGGGGTGGGGAAATAAAAAAAAAAACACCACCGACATTCCTCCCCCGGAATGTATATGTGACACATGAGACTGCGATCAACACACACATTCCTGGGGTGCGGTTTCACTCCAGCGATCTCGCCCCTTCTGAATGTAAACATGCTGTAAGGTAATGCTGCAGCCGCTCGAATCATGACTTCAGGATGTTATTTTTCTGTTTCGCTCGTAAACAGTTTACACTGTTATTCTGCTCTGTTACATGATGCCACAGCTACTGCAGCCATCCATAATTTAGACTGTTACTCAGCACACCGGGTATGAGGCATTGTTTATGCAGAAATGAATGTTCGGGAACCGCACTTTGGAATTCGGGATAACATATTAAACCAAACCCTTCGCTATTTCAAACATAGAAATGTACACACCTCATGCATTGCTGCACACCATAATGCATCTTTGTGTAAAAAAAGGCAAGATAGATTTTAAGATGCAAATCTGATTTGGGCTTTACAGTTCAGCTAAACGCAATAAGATAGATATAAATGTTGATTTTAAAAAGTCTGCAGGAAATTGAGAAGCATTTCACTCACATATGTATACTGGCTGGTGAGTGTGATTTCCTCTGCCTAGGCAAAACAAATAGGAAAATGTGCTATCCGTCAAAATCAGGCCTGTCCAGCTCACACACTTGGAAGGAAAACTCAAAATAACAGACGACGTGTTCACAGGTTCAGCCTGTTACTAAAGAGGGTCACGATGATGACGCGGTTCGGCAAATCTCCCAGGCAGTGCCCTTATCATATTGCCGTGCATCAGACAACACACGCGATTCAGGCTTAAAATCGCCACATGCAGCCTTCGCCGTGCGCCAGCTAATGACCGCTGACGGCCCTCGACAACAGTACAAACGCACACTGTCACACATGTTGCCGTGCGATCGCAGCAACTGCCAGCTGTTGAGAGTAAAACTGTAGTCCAGAGTAATGTACCACTATGGAAAGAATCATGTGATTGGAAAGTCAGCAACACGATGTTTATCAACAAATGCGTCGAGGAAGTGCCGCAATTTGTGCCTGTCGCCAGCTCCCAATCCCCTGGACCTTCCCACGCTCAGCTGTGACATCCTGAACATATGGATGGTTTCCACAGAGGTTCTGCTCATATATCTGCATCGGATGGTCCAAATGGAAAGAAGGCAGTCCGCTTAAAAGAGCTGAATCATGGAACAAATGTGTACAGTGTATACTGTCTTCCACATCACATTTCATGGAGTTTAAACGTGTAGAAATATCACAACCACTGGGAACACATGACAAAAACGTATCACATGGACTCACGGTGCTTTAAAATCACTCCCATTCTCATTTTGCCGTGAAACACTCATTTGTGCTTTTCAGTTCTCTTTGGGCGGGCCAGTATACAAAACAATCGTATGCTTGGATGTGTTTATTTTCATTCCTGCGACGTTCCACAGGTTATCGCAGCCGTGCATTCGCAGTAATTGTGCTTCCATCTTACAGAATGGTTATGCTTTAGGGACCCTGTTAAGATCTTGATTTCTGTCTAATTGCATGCACAAGCCTGCCTGACCCCCGCCCCCCCCCACCGGAACCCTGGGGCCATCTAGTCCGTTTCCCGTATGTTTGTAACGTACTCCTGAAGCATCAACAGTGGCAGTTTGTAGGACTGTTTAGAAATATGCCGGCCCAGAAGGCGTGGCCACCTCGGCTGGCAGCACCGGGCTAAATTAAGGTTTGGACTGGTACGGGAAGCTTTTGATGAGCTCTGACTGTCATAACAGCGAGACCAGGGGGGCGGAGGCTCGGAGTATGAGGAGACCAAGAAAAATAGGAACTGAAATATGTACCAGTTAATTAAAAAATGGGCGATCCAGCCAAACCTTCGGGCCCCACCTTAATTACTCTTTATTTGTGTATTCAAGTGTCAGTCACGGTCGATTTCCAATAAGGCCAAACAAACGGCGGAAAATTCAAAAGTACAAAACGACAACAAAGGGGTTCGATAAGCGGAGCTGCTCACAGGATGACGCCGTTTATAGTGAACGGCACAGAGTGCAGTCAGTCAGCTTTAGGGCGCGGTGTTCCCACACCACACCTCCATGAAACGGCTCGGAGTGTTTACACCCAATGCTGATAACGCAGAATGCTGGTTGAAAGCGTCCTTGTCGGAGTGACAGCGAGAGCCGTACACAGCAGGCGGTCGGCTGAGGTCAACTGCCTTTGCTCAAGGGCATAACGAAACTTTCTCTCGAGGCTGCGAGGCAAGAAATCCAGTTTCTGTACAATTAGACCCCCTAATTCCCCATTAACTGCAGCACGGCTGCTCGCTGGGCAGGTGCGGCCTCTTTCCCATGAGGCCTTGCTGCTGACACAGGCCCTGAGGCTGTCAGTCACAATGGCCCCATCTGGGAGCAAGAAGCGCAGAGTCACTGCCAGGGTCCCTCTGAGTCAGGCACCAGGGGGTCAGTGGGTTAGCGGGGATGGAGAGTGACAGTCTTACGCAACGCGGTTAAATCCCATTATCTCCAATCGCATGGCCACAATGGACGACACAATTGGATTAGGATGCTGTTAAAAATGGACGCTTTATTGTATCTTTGCAGTTGCAGAGAGCTAAGGAAATCTCAAAATACCAAATGTATACAGATGTAAAAATAACCCCTATAATGTACAAATTAATACCATGATCACTCTGGAGGCCTCAGGAAAAGGTTCACGTCAAAATAGGCTTTTTTTTTTTTTTTTACTACTAAAATAGAAGGCTTTGAGATGCCGTAATTCATGCCTGTCCCACACACAGGCTAGAAAAGTGATGAGCGGTGTTGTCGCCATAGAAACAAACTTGCCACTAAAAAACCTATTTTGTGCATGGAGCAGCGACGCTGATGCTGTTTTTCATTCTCCAATACGATAGCCTAGATAGGTCTGACCTTTACGTAACATCTGTTGATACGCGAGAGCCACCGATGCTACTTATCAAAATACACACTGTCGCTAACAATGCGTCGTTTTCAGTGCATCTCGGAAGACAAACTATCGGCAGTTTTATGCCGCTTGCTGCCAAATTCCTGCTATTTTTATCCCCCTTTGATCGAATCCACTGTTAAACAAAAAAAAAAAATGGGTGAGAGAGGAAATGAGGAAACTGCATATAGGTTCCTGCTGCGGCTTGTGAACGCCTCGTCGCGCTTTGAAGTCATTAATGACAGGCTGGAAACGAAAGGCTGAAATAACCGAAGGGAACGATTGTTACTCTTCAGGCTGTCGGGCACAATCCTCGCTACTGGCCTGGCGCGAGCAGCCACATTACAAAGACATGATGGCAGAAACACATGCCACAGTGTGTGGGAGAATAATCCAGCCCCCCCACCCCACCCCGAAAAGCCCGAACACCTTAATGAGACTGAGACCCCCGCTACAGCAAACACGGCAGCCTGGCGCGGCCCCAAATCACATCTGCGCATTTCATGCTGTCGCGTACTCCACCACAGCAGCTGCCAGAAGCCAAAGCCTCACCTGTTTCCCGTCCAGTCCTGTACCAGGATCAGAGTCAGTATTCACTTTACTGGCCAGGTGCACCTCAGGGTACTGAGAATTTGTCTCGCCAATACTGGTGCGTACATTCACAAGAAATACAGACCATAAGCTAAGACAAAATAATGAAAACAGACAAAAAATTACGTAATTAAAAAGTATGAGTAGTGCTGCAAACCAGAACATGCAGTCAGTATATCAGTATTTACAAAATGTGCATCGTGCCAGTTATGGCTGGATTGTGGACTGGGCTAGTAGGGCTTCAGGGCCTTGGAGCACTGATGCCTGTGAGTCACAATATTCATAGTGCAAGCTAAACACTACAGCCTTCATGTACAGCTCGAGTTCACCACCAGGACCATCTACATATGCTACAAGAGAGAGCACTGGGGCCCCAGGGCCATGAGACATATAGAGCACAAATAAGCCATCAGGGGTCCCAGGCCCTTCAGGAGACACAGTGCAAGTTAACCACAAGGGGCCCCCAGGGCCTTGTGTATTTACAGCACCAGCTCACCACCAGTCACCCCGGCCCCCGGGAAAATACAGTGAGCGTCAACCATCAGGGACCTCTGTAGCTAGAGCAGAGTTGACCATCAGGGCCCCAGGGCCTCTCGATATACACAGTGCAAGTTAACGACAAGGGCCTCGGGCATGCAGAGAGCAAACTATGTCTCCGGATCCCTCCCCCAGCGCATGCAATGTGAGAATCCAGATCTATTACATGCTATGTAAACTGTAGCTGTATGTCCCCCATCCGTAGGAGGAGGGGGCTTCCAGAAAGCAGGGGCCCGGGGGCCTCATAGGACTACAATCTGACCCAGGTACAAGATCAATAGAAAAGTACTGCCTAGAACCAGCTTCTCAAACAAATACAAATGAATAATGTCATCCGATAAGTATAGATGTGCATGTGCATGCAAAAGGACATAGCAGCAGCAAATATGCAAGGAGTCCAGGCATGAGCAGATAGTGTGTAGGCAGAGGTCCAGAGATGCATAAATATTGCAGGAATGAAGCATGACTTCTGCTCTCCAAGCTTCACTTGATGAAGCATTTGATTTTTCAGAGCTGTTATTCCACATCCATAATCTGGTCAGTCACACTCAACGAGGCACACGTTGCCCAGAATGCATTGCTGCACAGTCCTCGATGCAGAGACTCCCCGGAGGTCCAGGATCCCAAGCCAAGGACACGGGGCCGCGCCTGGGGCCCAGCCACAGTGACACGGTGCGATGATGACCAGACCGGCAAAGAAAACTCATAAAATGCCAGCGCCGCGTTCTATTGGTGTGGCCATCGGAAGAAAGACAGCAGGGTATCTAAACTCAGTGTGTTCTGATGCTGCATCTCTCAGCACCAGGGTGCCACTTCAAATCCCAGTGTCAATGGAGTAAGCAGGGCCCGTAGGCGCTCCAGGGACTGTCTGCTTTCTCAAAACGTGATTGGCTGTCTGTGCCCTTTGGCCTTGACCCGGCCACCCAAGTCCTGTGCTTTCCTGTCTTTTATCTGACTCAGGGGAATGACATGAAAGCATCCCCTTGTTACCATTAGCTAGCCATATTGTGTTCATCCTCATGTCTATAAACTCTGTAGCCATACTTTCCCTGTACCCATATCTCTCTTACATTATTTGGCTCCCTGTCCAAATACATTACAATTTGTGTGTAAAGGAATGGACTGTAAAAAAAAATATTAATATAGCTGTGAATATTGATGCCTGTGAATTTAGAATGGGATGTCATAAAAGTTCATGTAGGTGCAGTGGCCCAGTGTCATAAAGGTTCATGTAGGTGCAGTGGCGCAGTGTCATAAAGGTTCATGTACGTGCAGTGGCCCAGTGTCCCAATACTTTTGTCCATATAGAGTATTTACATATTTCCTCGACACCCCAGACAGCAGCATTAAATGATGTATAGAGAAAAGGAAGAGAACATATGTTGTGATTAAAAAATAGAACAGAATAGTGATACTTTATTCATCGCCATGGAGAAATTGTCTTTTTGTCTACCACTTCTTGGTCCACGTGAGACATACAGACACATATACAGGTGAGAGCAAGCCTGGGGGGGGTCACAGGGTCAGCTGTGAGGTAAAGTTATTGGGGGTTAAGAACCTTGCTCAGGGGTCCAACAGCCGTGTCAGTCTTCTGTCCGCACGGTATGTATATTATATATGATAACAAATATATATGTGTATATATGTATGTACACACAAACAGATACTGGAAATAAGATTGAAGTGGTTCAATCTTCCTATGGTCAGTCCCAAAACAGCCCCAAGATTTTTGTTAGCACTCCTTTTTCTGAAGAAGCGGTAAATTGCACCATAATTCTCACAATGTGCTCTCGCTATCCGTGACGGCGCGTTCCTCGTCCGGCGGTGGGATGGACGCCCACAGGTTCTCGGTGGAGCACGCCGAACCACGTGAGGCAGTGATGTCAGCCCTTCCTGGTGGGAGGACAGATTTATTAGCCCCGAAGCCTGGAGAGTCTCCCAGGAACAATAACGATAAACACGTGTTTAGGATTTCGTTCCACCATCCCTACATTCCGGCACCGTCAAAGTTATGAATCACACAAATGAGGAGAAAAAACATCTCTTAGCCGAGCCATCACTCGATATGGTCTCCCGGCACATGGAGATGCCAGAACCTCTCATGGGGTTTATCTTCAGTTGGGACTCGTCACTTCATCAGGTCGAGCGATCGCTGCAATGCCACTTAGAGGACAGATCATGTCTTTTAAGGTTTTTCAGAAAAGACATTCTCAGGCTGTCTAACTGTTCTATATATGTAATGGGATTCTTATATAAAAGAAAAACATAGCTATACTTCAAAATTAACTTAAACAAGATGGAATACTCCTTGTATGCAGGCTGGAACTGCCCATCGGGAAGTTATTTCAATCTTGTGAGGGACAGTCATTCTTTCCCAAACCCTGGAACTTTACCTTATATGCCAGGGGTGCACAAACTGCCGGTTGATCTCAGCCAATTTCCAGGTCGGTTGCAATAGATGATTAATGGATAATGCCTTAATTCATCGTCGGCCATCAGGTTACCGACAAGGGGGAGATGCCCCCCCCTCCCAAATCGGCAGCAAAATATCCGAAGGAGGACTGCACTCCCACAAACCAACTCCCCCCTGGCCAGCTGAAAATTGTGGGTGCCCCTGTTTTATACTGATTACACTGATGGTCTAATAAAGAAGTACTGTACACCATAATGTAAGCGACCAGTGTTGTTAAATTGTACCAATTGAGTAATTATTCTGTAATTAATAATATTTGTAATGGATAATAATAATTGTTATTCTCTTCTGTATTTGATATGAATTTTTTTGATAAAATTACTTGAAAATAGGTACATTATCCGGTACTGTAGGTTGATTGGTGTGTCTAAATTGGCCATGTAGTTGTGTGTGTGTGAGTGTGTGTGTGTGTGAATGTGTGTGCCCTGCGGCGTGCTGGCGACTGCCCAGGGTTGGTTCCCGCCTGCGCTCCTTGTTCCTGGAATAGGCTCCGGTCCCCCCCACGACCCCAGTTGGGATTCAGCAGTTTCAGAAAAGGGATGGATGGATCCCCTACTGTACATGTCAATACATTTTCACTGGTGTTATTTAATGTAAGCATCTCGGACAGCTTACTCAAGGGTACAATACCCCTTGCTTACGGTGACCACCTAGTCCATGTCAGGAGGGACACTTTGAGCTACTTCAGGTTTTACAATCTACTTTGAAACTGAAAGGCCCCTGTGTTTGGCTAATTAGTTCAGTTCTTTGTACTTTTACTGGTTTGTTTCCTTGACCTAAAGACTCATCCATCTGTTTCACATTAACATTAGTGACACATGCATGATTTTTGGAGACTGACCAATCAGCACAAAGTACGACATCAGTGCTTAAGTGAAATCTGGGTCCTTTTAATTGAAATGGATGAAATGGTAGTTTATAAACCCTGTCGTAGCTCATAATGTCCCTCCTGACATGGACTAGGTGGTCACCCTACCCCTGCCCCCCCACAAGGATTTCCATGCTTATTCCACCTATGATTCAACATCGGAGAATTTTCTGCAGACCGTAGCTAAGCTGCATACATTATAATCTAGCAAGATGAAAATACACGCAGTGCCATTTTTAAACTGATGCTGTGGATTTTCTGCACACGGCTTTCATTTTAAACTCAGAACAGCTTTTTAAAAACAATAAAAATCTCTGACTGCTAATACTCCGCCAGGTTATTTCCATATCCACCCCAAAATCACTGTGCTGGACACACAGTGAGAGAGGAGGGAGCCTGAAATTACACAGCAGACTGTGATTAAATGCCAGCAAACTCTCAGACTATCTCGCCGATCAAAGTCCAGCCTGAACCTGATGTTACAAACACACACCCTCCTGGCGTCAAAAACAAATGAACCTGAATTGCTGAATCCCTCAACCACAGTGAGTCACACTTCCTGCTGGGAATGCTGGATTGCGGCATATGCCGTTATTGCTACGCGCGGAAAATCTCCCTGGAAGCCTGGTGTGCGGAGCCACATTGAAATGGACATAACAAGGAATTTCATTTTTTTTTAATGTTTTTTACATGAAATTTGATGTTTCCATATGAAAATGCACAAGGAATACGTGCATTCTGAACGACTGTCTGAATGGAAGATGGTGCCTTCCTGTGCTGCACTGCGATCTCCATCCAATGCACTGCACCGCCTACATCTGCAAAATCATGAATTATGGCTACGCCAGTTTCCAGGAAATGCATGCCAGTGATATGCCAGTGATATGTTTGGGTTGATTTGTGGAATGCATTTACAACAGTTTGGTAGGAGCAACTCACAAGTCATTGCATAATAGCTTACATCAAAATGAATGCAGTGTTTCCCAATCTGGCCCTAGTATAGTACAGTGTAGTCTAGGGCAGTGTTGATCCCTGGGAGGGAGCAAAAACTTGGACCGTCTGTAGGCCCCCGAGGACCGGGTTGGAAAGCTGCACTAGACTATGAACAGTACCCATAACCACATTGAATTATACTATATATAATTATATAATATCCTCATAATCCTGCACTGGATGACTGCTTTGAATATGGATGGATATATTAGATGATATATTTATATTGCATAAATAAATAGCTAAATAGAATTGGATTAATTAAATTGTTTTCAAATACACAAGCAGCAGGCATCTGTCTATATGGATTCGCTAAGATGAAGGAAAACAAACACCGGTGCAAAGACAGCAGCAGAAGGAGGTGAGATGGACGTGGCACTTAGTGAGAGGAAAGGCAGGCGTGAGAAGATAGAAAGGCAGGAGCAGCTGGATCCCTTGTGCAAAGCAAATAAAAACCCAAAGACCGGTGATGAAGGCGCCAAGGCCGACTGGGAGAAAAAGTCGGCCCGCTGCCACTCTGTGAATAATCAGCCAGTGTTTATAACCGTTCCCCTGAAGCAGCGATGTGAAGGAAGAGGAGGCCGGCCTGTCACTGATATTCCCACCTATTATTTCCAGACCAGTTCCTGAGAAAAGTCATGCTCAGGTTTTCCCGTATTGCCAGACAGAGTTATCTTCTTTTTTTTGCGATTCCTGGTGGCAAACAGAGGCAGCTAACTATTAATAATGCACTATATTGAAAAATGGCTTGACCGGATTGCAGCAGGATGGGGGGGGGGTGTTAAATGCCAGGCTGTCAGTACACTGAGAGCATGTTTTGGTGAACAATGGGGACAAAGAGATCAGCAGCCCTATTGCGTTTCCTCCACGGATGCTTCTTGTTCTGCCTGCATCACTGCACGACGCATGTCTAGCCAAAGCTTCCGTGTGTGGGGGGGAGGGGTGGAGTCTGCATCACATACCCACTGTGGCGCAAGCGTGCCTAGCCTGCAATCGTGCCCTGACTGGTAGGGAATATGTGGAGTTACTCTGGGTCTGTGTATCGTATGTGTGTTAATCCTGATCCCGGGGAGAATGGAAAGGAAGTAAAAGCTCCCATTTCTCAGAACACAGAAATGCGAGTCAGGCGGGGCAGAGATGTGCGCAGCTGATTGCTACAGTGCTACGTCGTCTGACAGCTTCACAACGCTGCAAATGAAAACGGCCTATCCTTCAGCTTCTCCGAGTTAACTTGGCGCCATCTAAGACTTGCTGTGAGATGTCCTCTGCCTTCTTGCCATGTCATTTGAGTAGCCATGTCTTCCACGGTACCTTTGCCAAACGATTACAGCAAATCATTGTGGAGTAGATAGTACGCATGGTGTTACGCTGCTCTGTGCCACTCATGCATTTCATGTTGCTTGTTCAACGTGCTTAGCAAAGTGATGGAAGAATGTCTGCGTTAGTAGCATATGCAGTTTCTACTGCAAACCACTGGTCCAGCCACATAGTGCTTAATCTGGACGTTCTATGGAATCGTTACGGGGCAGTATGATGTGAAAGGCTTGAGGCAGCCTAGATCACAGATGCATGGAGTCTCCATCCCTCAGCTCCGAGGCCAGCGGGTGGCTGCAATGGAGAGTCTTGCTCACCCAGGGAGTAGGATTTGGGCTGCAAAGGAGCAACTCTCTGAGATCATCATGGAGCCTGGAGCTGGAAGAGGAGATCTTTCTTGGCTCTGGAGTCAGCTTGAAGTTGGAATAGACAGTCTCACTCACCCCTGGAGGGGGCCTGGAGCTGGAATGGAAGATCTCTCGCAACTCTGGCGCTCGCCTAGAGCTGCAGCTCAACCACTGAGGACGCTCCAGAGCCAAGTAACCCGCACCGCTGGCAGGCCTGCAGCAAACAATGCAAATAACTATCAGCACATCTCTACTTCCTGCCGAGCCCAGGACTCCGTGGGCGACGATTCGTGCATTTGATGCTATGCGATTGATTAAACAGCAACAAACTCCAGCACCATGCGTCCCATATGCTAAGTGTCCCTGAGTGAGTTGCATAAAACTTAATGCGTGCCAGAGATGTCGATAAGCTTGATTTTCAATTAAAAAGCACTTGGAGAAGTGAATGGAGCTCATGTGGGCCTTCAAATCTAGGTAATATTTTCGTTACGTTATTAAACGAAACAGCTACTTTTCAAACATTTGAATGCTCGGAAAATGTGTGTGCAGACATGCAATCCATCCAACCACCCAACCGGCTTCCGCTTATCCACTGTAGTGTTGCAATAAACTTAGAGGTTCACCCAGGAAGTCTGAAGAACAAGGCAGTGAAAGAGCCTGGATGGGCCTCCAATCTGAAAAAAATATCAATAACAATATGCTGCCAGGAAAATGACACATGTGTGTCTGTCCTCATGCATATGAGATACTGACTGCTGCCCTCTTGGTAACTGCAGCGAGTCTGCATGCTGACAGCCCGTCATCTCGGCAATCGGATACAGAATCTTCACACTGACTTTTGGCAGCCCGGTTAACCTCCTGAGAGGCTGGGGGAGGGGGGCACGCGGAGTCTTGCCTTAGTGCATCCCTGAAGACCCTATCGGCAGAAAGCCCGCAGAACGTTCCATAAATTCAACAGTTTCCCTGTGTGTTACACAGCGCGGCAGCGTAATTCACAGTGGAGAGGAGAAGCGAGGGTGGTGCTTTACCTACACAGCATATCTCACTTATCCCATTGCTGACCAGACCAAGGCAGCATTGATCCACTTTCCACAGACCCCGCAGCAGACAAATGGATGTGTAATCCGGCTTGTCGTTTCTACACGCTTGCAGTTTTGTGGCTTTTAATCTCTGATTGTTTTTTTTTTTTAAGCTTTGTTCTGACTCGTTGCTACCTTGATATACCCTGCATAATATTTATGTCTTTTTTCTTAGGGGGTGGCCACACAAATTACACTGTAAATAAATCGAGTTCTGCACCTTAATAATTTCTGCACTGCTAAGGAACCTGACCTGTAAAAATTTAATTGAACTGGATACTTTTATTATTCTTTTTCAGCAAACCTGAAACAGGTAGTGGAATAGCTGGCATATATTAGACATATTTGAAAGTTAATTTGATTCTGTCCCAATTTTAGGTCATTTATATAAAAGTACAAATTAACGATACAATGTCACTTTAAGATGCAGAAAGATGGTAACATTGTACAGACCCCCAGCCAAAGTCGTTGTTGCTTTTCAAAGTGACCAAAGTGTGCATTCCTTCTTGACAAAATCATCAAAATATCTTTTTTAAAGATTTATAGGGCATTCAATTCCAGCATAAAACTTCCAGTAGGAAAAGAAACACAGACTCACTGAGAATTAAGCCCCCCTGGGCTTTCAAATTAAGCAGCATGCTTGCAATGATCCCCTCCAGCACTCTCGCAAAACTTCACACCCTCACCCTCCTGTTGACGGAATTTAAAATAGAACACACAATGAGCAAAGATGTGGTAGGGCTGACCTTTCTCTAACCCTCCAAACTATATCACCCAGACTTTGTTGTATGTCCTCGTTTTTCATCTAAGTTTTCCTGGCTGATGTAGACCAGCCACTGTTAATAGATTTGCGTCAATTTCCGGACCAAAATGACTATGCGACATCAGACTCCCTGTGCACTTATGGAAGAACCAAGTATTGATACTAGCTACAGGGCCCTGATCCATCCCGGCATGTTTTGCTTTCCGTCTGAAACGAACTCAAAAGGCCATAAGACATCAGGTGTTCCGCGTGCGGTCAGTTATCCTACAGAGCTCATTTCAGCCTTGTTTCAGTCGGCCATGCTGACTCAGATTCACAGAGCGGTAATGAAGATCTGAAAGTGCCAGCCAGGCCGGCCACATCGCTGATCGCTTCGGGAATGTAGATTCACGGTGGCTGCGACTTCTGTCCCGAAGATGAAGCCGAAGGCAAAACGGATGCTTTGATGCCGCGAGACTTGGCAGCCGGGGATAAAGCGTAAGTCGGAGAGAGGCGGTCAGAACGGACAGGGCTTCACCAGCGGGGTGGTCGCCATACGCAGCCCAAAGTGCTATCGATCCGCAGAGTCACACATCCATTTCAATTCAATTTCATTTGTACGCCACATTTTCACAACATTACATCGTCTCAAAGTGCTTTACGTTATCCCTGCCCAAAGTTCCTAGTGAGCAAGCCAGAGGCAACAGTGGCAAGGAAAAACTCCCAAGTAGGAAGAAACCTTGGGAGGAACCAAACTCAAAGGGGGAGCCCAACCTCCAGGGGCCGGCAGAGGAAGTCAGATGAACAAGATGGCAAAGTCCTAATTTACAAATTAAAAAAAAAAAAGTCCTAATTTAAAATTTTAAGATTTAAGGTGCTGGTGCTGCTTCTCACAGCAGGATGAACAGTTGTACAGCAGCAGGGCAGATAAGAGAGGCGTCACAGGCAGAATAAAGCCTTTTACTCACCATATGCAGCCCCAGTACAAGGAATTTATCTTGGTGTAACCAGTGAAGGTGTAAAGGTCAGGTCTAGAAAGTACAAATCCGGACCAAGATTTTGTTTCAACCAGCCAGCTGAGTTCTCTGTGACTGTGACTCTTTACGCTTAACTGGTTGGTTGAAACAAAATCTTGGCCCGGATTTGTGCTTTCTAAACCTGAACTTTCTACCTCTGTTAATTGGTCACATCATAATGCATTAACCAACCAGCAACAATCAGTGTACACAAGTGAGCAAAATGAGACAGTTGGATAAGGTGCAATGTGAAAATGCACTACAGAAATATACAGTGTTAAGAGAAAAAGGCGAAGGACTAAAATAGGTGACTAAAACGGACGTGTTTTAGTGACACACTGACAACGGATGCTACTGTTTAGATTGGATGCTGGTTACCGTTTCCCAGATGTAAACGAAGCATGGTTTACACACTTGTCCAGGACCAAAACAATGGACAGTTAATGCACACAAGTAGGGATCAGTAGGATGTGAAAACTCAACACATATGTTGCCAAAACACTAATAAATAAACATGAACGTATATGGTTGTAACAAGTAAACCCAGACTAAACCTGCTTGAGTGATGTGAGGTAAGATCCCCCAGTGAACTCCGTATTTGGTCCTGAATTTGCTTCTCATCCAGTTTGCTTTAGTGTGTATTGCCATGGATACAGTGCTGTTACCTAGGAGTTTCACTGAGCTTGTGCTGGATAAATATGTACATGGAGGAGACTAAATCTGCTTGTTTGTGAGAATTTTAAGGCAACAGATTGCATGCTCACTAAGGCTGTGATATTTTGCAAGTGTGAAATGGTTGCAGTCTGAGTAGATCGATTAATGATCATGATTATCATATGGTGCCTGACTAATTGCAAAGAAGAAAAAAAATACCTGAAACAAATTTGAGCAAGAAGGGTTAGCTGAAGACTATGGTATGGGGGAGGAAAATATCTTTTAGCATAAATAAAGCAGCAGATTTTACAAGTACTTGTTCTGCAGTGGCCAACACCCTATGTAGTCGTTCCATCTCTGCTGCTTCTAAGTAACAAAACACTGTTTACAGAACCAGCCTCAAGTCAAAAGTCAAAAAGTCTGTCAGCCTTAACACCCGGCAAAAGCCTTACTGAATAATGGTGAGTGTGGTTTTTACGAGGGTTTCTCCTTCTGCTAGACACATAGGGCAGGCCCAGAGGAGCCGACCAGACCGCTACCCAACAGGGCGAGCGAGTTGAATGGCATTTCCGTCTGTCAACGGGCCCAGCTCTCGGTGACATCTGTGAAATTAATTTGTGGCCCTCGACTTTTGAAAGCAGAGACGATGGTGGAGTAACACAGGCATCGGCTCCGCAATCATACATGGGTAGGTACTAAGGTTTGATTAAATGCTTAACTGTCTTTGGTGACACACCACAGCACAAAGGGCACAACAATGAAATGTGTCCTCTGCATTTAACCCATATGTGGCATAGCAAACAGTCCCTGCAGGTGGCCTGCAGCTCACAAATCCAGCCTGGGTGGCAGGTTACAGTTAGGGTTAGGTTTAGGGCTGGGGGCGACTGCAGTGTGAGGGCCAGCATAGGAAATAACTGCCCGTCAATGGCCATCAAGCTGTGCAATTGGGAAATTGTCAGAATACCCGCCATCCCACCAGCCATTGTTAAGCCCCAAAGGCCCCCTGTTACGCTGCCTCGCCAGCTACCCCGTCACGCCATGCCCCCAGCCGCTCTACCACGTTGCCCTACTAGCCACCTGGCCAGCTGCCCCGCTATCCACCCAGCCAAGTGGCCCACCAGCTGCCTCGCCTTCAGCTACTCCACAACTCCGGCCCCTTCATGCGGCCTCACCAAGCCTCCAGCTATGCCAACATTTCTCCCAGCCAGCTGCCTCACCACGTCACCAGTAACTCCACCACTCCACCTGCTAACTGCCTCGCCATGCCTCCAGTGATTCCACCACTCCGCCCCACCAGCTGCCTCGCCAGGTCTCCAGCTTATCTACCACTCTGCCCCGCCAGCTTCTGCACCATGCTTTCAGCTACTCCACCACTCCGCCCCACCAGCCGCCTCACCATGCCTTCAACTATTCAACCACTCCAACCCACCAGTCGCCTCACTATGCCTTCAGTTGTTCCACCACTCCGCCCCACCAGCCTCCTCGCCACTCCATCAGCTACTCCACCACTCCACCCGCTAACTGCCTCGCCATGCCTCCAGTGTCTCCACCACTCTGCCCCACCAGCCGTCTTGCCACGTCTCCAGCTTATCTACTACTCTGCCCTGCCAGCTGCCATGCCACGCATTCAGCTGCTCCGCCACTCCGCCCCACCAGCCTCCTCGCCACTCCTTCAGCTACTCCACCACTCCACCCGCTAACTGCCTCGCCATGCCTCCAGTGTCTCCACCACTCCGCCCCGCCAGCCGTCTTGCCACGTCTCCAGCTTATCTACCACTCTGCCCTGCCAGCTGCCATGCCACGCATTCAGCTACTCCACCACTCTGCCCCACCAGCCTCCTCGTCACACCTTCAGCTACTCCACAACTCCACCCCATCAGCCGCCTCACCACGTCTCCAGCTACTCCACCACTCCGCCCTGCTAGCCACCTCGCCATGCCTCCAGCTACTCCACCACTCCGCCCCGCCAGCTGCCTCAAGCTAGTCTACCATGCTGCCCTGCCACACCCCCTCACTAGCTGCCCCGACCAGCTGCCGAGCCTTGACCGACCGCCCCCCCACACCATACTTTGAGCTATTTTGCCACTCCTCCCCGCCAGCCAGCCACACCGCCACGCCCCCAGCTACTCCACCACTCTGTCCCACCTGCTGCCCTACTATGCCGCCTTGCTAGCCGCCCCGACCAGCTGACCCGCTACACCACGCCCCCAGCCACTCCACCAAACCGCCACACCAGGGCACTCCGCCAGCCACCCCTCAACACGCTACCCCACCAGCCACAATCGGTCACGCTGTGTCCATGGCATCTGAGTCTGAGCAATGCTTCCCGCAGTTTGACATGGGAGCATCCGTAGTAGTCAGTAATTGCTTGCAAAGTGAGAGGCATCTCTCCTGCAGACAGTGTTAATTTCTCAGTGTGGCATGGTGTGAATTGAGCTTTGTCTATTACTGGAAGTATGAACTGAAGATTTCATTAAAGAAAATACGGCACTTACAATATCGTAGTGATATTGCTAAAATTCCTAACACACAAACAAACACACACACACACACACAAACACATACACACATACAGAGGTTTGTAATTTTTGTGTAGACTCTCCATTCATTTCTATGGGCCAGCCCCAACCATAAGTAACTAAACAAAATACATTTTTAGTTTTTTGATTGCATTCACAGATCTTTGTGGGGACCTGAAAAATGGTACCCACAAAATTAAAAAACTGGTTTCTGTTACATTATGTGGGCTACAATGTAATATAAACATAATCCACACACACACACACACACACGACAAGCTAAAAGTTGTCAACCAGAAGCAACAAACTTTTTGAGAGACCTGCTCTCTCGCTTGTGCTGAGCAAAAGCCCCCACTAAGGCGCTCCCTTTCAGCCACTCTTTCAGCTGCCCCGCCACACTGCCCGCCTCCTCTGCTGAGGTACTGTCTTCCAGCTGCCCCGCCACACTGCCCGCCTCCTCTGCTGAGGTACTGTCTTCCAGCCATCCCGCCATGCCGTCTCTGCCGAGGCGCTCTCCTCCAGAGGCTGCACTATGCATCTCCAGCATGGCCCAGGCTGACCCAAGCAGTGATGAAATAGCCACTAGCCAACAGAAATATGTTTGGGGGGCGGGTTGTGGGTTGCATCATGCTTCCCCAGAATGGAAGAGGGCGAAAAAATATCCAGTGTAAGAAACATAGCTGTTCTTCAAATTACACCCGTAACATGCGGATGATGTTACTCGTGGCAGTGCTACTGAATACTGTAAGTACATTATCTTTTATGTCCTGCTAGGCAGCACCGCAAAATGCTATCTGATCATCAAGTAGTCCTTCGTGCTCCCATATAATGATAACTACTTATAACAATTTCCCAAATTGACCGGCGACCTCTTTTGTTTGCCACGAGGAACATAGCAGCATTTTGAGCTCCACTCTTTACTTTGACAGTCCCATTTGTAACCAAATCAAGGCACCATTTGTAACTTTGTATCCACGCACCAGAGGATAATGTTAATGTGCCAGGAGGAGGGCTGCTAAATTTAATGTAGTGTTTTAAAGTGCTTTTACATCTTAAAAATAAAATCACAGGGATCATCATATTAGTGCCACAGTGATGTCAGTGTAAAAGTGGGATACTTTCCCAGTGCCTCTCCAGTCCCTTTTGAATACATTTCTAAAAGTGCAGAAGAAAAACGTTTTTATTCCGGAGCTCTTTAGACCAGTGCCATGGGACCTCCTGAGATCGTGTCTTCAGCATTAATCAAGCTAAGTAGATCTGTATAGTTAAGTGCAGGGAGAAGCATGGACACTAAGGGCCAATTCAGGGGCGGGGCCACAGGGCCACCGGCCCCAGGTGAAACCTGATTGGCCTCTCCACTGGCCAATCCCCAGTCACTCAGATATAACAAAAAAAACATCATTGACTATGATAAGGTCACCCCCTCTGTATGAATTTTTGGGGCTCCCCACCTTAAAAAAAATAGAATGGCCCCAGAAGGATGTGGATATATGTGGATATTACTGCTGTGGTCCCAGCAAAGGGAGTGTGCCAAACAAGTCCAACGTCCAGTGCTGCCCTCTGACAAATATGACACTTTCTAGAACTGAAGAACCCGCTCTGTTTCTATGTCGCCGGTTATCAAAGCTCTCAAAGTCACTCTAAAGGAAAGAACATAGACGGTGATCGCCATTGCCATATGTTTGATGGCTCCGTGAAAGAGTATTTGGAAAACACATGCAGAACTATACAAAAGCTTAACCTTTATCCTTTACATTCAAGATAAACCATCTGTTTTGGATATCTTCCTCAGAGATTCCGAAAAAAATGGATATCTTCCTCAGAGATTCCGAAAAAAATGGATATCTTCCTCAGAGATTCCGAAAAAAATTCACAATGGTTCAATTGCTTTATTTATGGAGCGACTAATTAATTTATTTGCTTTCACTAGTCAAAAATGCTTCTCAAGAAACTGAACCAGGAAATCTTTAAACCAAAATTGCTCTAATGGCTTGTATTAGCCAATCACCTGTGTGAAATAACATGGGAAAAACAAAAAAAAAACCAGAAATGCTCTGTGCAGAGCCAAAAAATAGATTTGTTTTAACAGTCAGTCACCCAGCGAGCGCAACTCCCCATGGGGTGAAAGAGTGCAGTAGAGACAGATTTGTTTATGTAATTTATTTTTGTTTTTCAAGTAGTCACGCATTCATTTCCTTATAAGGCATCCTGAACGGGAGGAGCCTTTTTGTTAAGCTCTCTGCGCGAGGAGTCAGTGGACAAAGGTTGGGTCACAGGAAGTAGCTGTGTTGCTTCCAACTCAAGGCACTTCCTGTCACAGAAACAGGTGTTCCTCAGTGGATGGCCGGGAGAGCTGTGGCTGACAGATTAATGAGTAAGATCAACAACTAATTCATGCTTGCTTATACATTACTATTGATCTTTTGTGCAGCATGTGAGTCTGTGCATCACAATGTAGACCTCCATAAGGGTATTGATACTTTATTATACATAACAACCACCCACGGAAAAAACACTAAATACCCTTAATGCTGCAGCCTGGAGCAAGCAAACGTCGCTCCCTCTCCGCATTCAGCGCCTCATCTTCGGTCACTTGTAAGCATGCACCTTCGAGATAACAAGCCTACCACAGACAGCAGGCTGCCGCCCCCATTACAAAGGCCTTCATGGTGACAGGCTGTCAGGAAGCCCCCACACATAGGAGGGAGCGTGATGACACGTCCGCACGTCTGTGATTGGACAGCAGGGTCTGACTCCTCATTTAATGTCGACATGCACCACCGTTTGTTCTCTGTAACTTTAGCATTTGCGCATTCTGTTCGAACCCATGGCTGCCTCTACACGAACACCACTTCTCACTAAGAGCCCAGTCAGTGTTCCCCGTGATAAATTGTCTACTTTAATCACCATATTGATCTGCGTCTTTCCTTTAAGATTCATTTCACTTTTAACATGCTAGTTTTTCCCGTGTAAAACACCGACAGGCCTGTCGTACATTATCAATGTAACTGTCATGCATTAAAAATCCTTTTCAATGGCAGGAGACAAAAATGTTTCAAGAGTCAAATCTGTCAGTCGGGATTCCACTTGGGTGGCTGAAACCCCGACACCACCAGCAGGGCACTTAAGATGCAATTCTGGAATATGACTGTATCATGGTTTAAACCAGCCACGTCTACAAAGGGGAAGCCAAGCTGGAGGGGCTCGGGACTGACACTGCCAAGCTCTAGTGCGGGGCGGCGATAAAACGGTGAACTCCATTTTACCCCTGACTTCAGCCGGTCATTTCGCAGGCTGGGAATTTGCCATGAGCCACAGAAAGCTTTCCGCGATCATCAACGCAAGCAAAAAAAACTAATGCGAAGGCTGCTGATGCCTTGATGTCTGGGCACAGGTACGATGGAGTCATGCCCAGGAACTCGAAAAATCAATTTTTGGTCACGCATGTAATTGTGCAACAAATAAAGCAAAACTTCCATTACAGTATCTGAGGAAAACGTCCTTCCAGCCACTGCAACCACTACTGGAACATGCGCCAAAGCAGCTACCACCCTGCACGCTTAAAATGCGATCAAAGCCTGCTTGAGCCAATAACCCATAGAGACGTTTCCTGCGGGGCCACCAGCTTCCCATTACCCCCCCCCCCCCCACCTCCAGGGCCACT
>JAABNX020000045.1:3300845-3316423 GCA_015163995.2 Mormyrus lacerda | reverse complement strand
CACTGGGCACAAGGCAGGGGACACCCTGGACGGGGTGCCAGTCCATCACTGGGCACAAGGCAGGGGACACCCTGGATGCTCTTCAGAGTCCATTTTTGTACCTTAAAAGGTACATTTACCAACAGATAAGGGTACAATTGACCAAATTGTCCGTAGGTGTGCATGTGTGAGTGACTGGTGTGTGAGTGACTGGTGTGTGAGCTAGTCTTCAGTCATTCAATTATTTACATGAGGCACAATCCAAGTTATTTGTTTTCATTTTAATTGCTCAAAATAAATCTATTCATTAAAATGTAAAGACTCCAGCATAGCAGAGGCAGAACAGAGGTTATGTGTTATGGCAGGTGAAACTTTGCCTAATAACTGAAAAAAATTAACTGTCCACAACAAAAAAAATCCGTTTTTACAAAAAAAAAATAAAACTGGACTGGATTTAACCTAAAACATGTTAACATATTTTTTCCTCACGTAAAGTTAGCCTGCTCATAATTCACAAATTAGCACCAAGTAATGATTAAATGGTCGGTTTCCTCCACGCGACAAGACCTGCAACGTTTTTGCCGTGCCTGTCTCCTGCAATAATCCCCGTCGCTGGAAGGCATGGGTGCATGACATGGGCCTACAGAGCGAGGCTGCAGATGGTGGGAGAGCCAAAGGGCAGCGCAGGCACAAATCAGGCCGCCAATTAGCCGCTTGCTCTATCATACCAGCTTGACATAATAGTTTCTGCACGTGTCTGTTCAAGAAATCTATTAAGTCATCGGACTTGTTACTGATGCTGTATTGTGGCGACGAGCTACGGCGCAAACAAAACATTACAGAATATTTTAACGCGTGAATAGCGATACACTCATGTCCCATGTTTCATCATGTCTTAATCGGTGCGAGCAGTCTATGATCATTAGTTTCCTGTAAAGAAGCTTAACAAGACCATCTGATTACAACGCACTCCCCCGTGAAAAAAAAAATGAAAAACATGAAGGTTTATATGCTATGATTACATCGCCGTCTAAAGCTGACATTGTTACATGCTGTATATACATTCTGGACCAGATGCTGTCCGGATAGTGCGCTGGTATTGGTTGGCACCCAGATTACCCAGCATGCAGTAGTGGCCCAGCTTGGGGGCGGATCATGGCCTGACACCTTCCATTACTCTGCCATGGCCCTGACAGGGGGGCCCCTTTGGGTGGCACTAATGACCTGTGATGGTTGTTTCCCTGGGAATCATGGCAAAGACTGCAATTCTTTCAGCCTCCCTTCTGAGCGATGGCAAACAATGCAGTTCAGTTTATTTGAAACATATTTGCCTAAAGTATTTCACACACATACACACACACACATATATATATATATATATATAAACACTGTCAGAAATATATATACAAGCACACACACACACACACACACACACACACTGTGCACACACAAACAGGAAAAGGCAGAATACAATTTGTGACAGGAACAAAATCCCTTTAGGCTTAAATGGAAGAGGGAGACTGAAGGTCAGCTGACTGGCCTCAACACGCAATTAGCTAATGTTCAGCTGTCTTCCTAACGAAGGTTTTCCAACAACATCAGAGAACATCTGCAGATACAATCAAACAGGGAATGGTTTCACAGCATTACCCCCAAGGCCTGTCATGAACTACACATATGCTGTATTCTTCGCACAGTATTAAGTTTTTCCACCGTATTGATCTTATTGTATTTTTGTCTCGACGGCCCATAAATCTCCATGGACAGGAGTGATTCTCAAATGAATAGCTTTAAACATTGTACTGTACATCTCCACTGAAGTACTTCTTCCCAAACATTTGGGGGAAAATCACAGATGTCTTGCAAAGTGACTTTTCCATATGCTGGGCAAACCTTGAAAGCAGAACGCTCCACCCAGAAGATGCTGATCAGCGTCTCCGAAGACGAGCTGAAACATTAGTTCGTGAACTCGCCTGTTTCGGTCCACCGACGTAAGGCCATATGTTGATTAATGGGAAAAATACACTCGCGGGGAGAAAATCGAAGAATGTAGTGACCTAGTTTAAGCCTAATGATGAGGAAAATCTGTGCTATTTCAATACGCTGACGTTGGGAGGGTCTGTTGGAACCACTTATCGAATGATGAAAGAGCACTGCTGCTCTTTGTGGCGTCGCATGTGTGCGACTGCTGTGCAGTTTATTGTGAGAACTGCACCTTGTCTGGTCTCTAGAAGCTATCTGCAGGGACGGACACATGTCGTCGTTCTCTCTGACCTAGGGTGTATCAGCGACCTGTGGAGTGAATGCTTTGACTGCCGGTCTGATGTCGCGGTAAAACATGCCCGGGGGCCTCGGACGCATGGAGAGTGCTTCAGATGTTTCCCGCATTGGTTGCACTGGTCCAACCGCGGCCCTTTGATCCTGGGGGATGATCGTTGGCGTGGTTGTCATGGAGACGCGGAAGCCTGGGAGCACTATTGCCTTCACAGGTCTTTAGGGTGATGGCTGCACCATGAGCTCCCAGGGACTCCGTCTTTCCAAACAAATATTGCCTCCTGTTACCACTGACCCTTAATGAAAGGATGTGAACATGAGAGGCCAGAATGTGATTTATTTTCCTTTATTTAAACATGAGATTAAGTCCAGAGGTTTACCTTTGAGACGCCGTTCCCCAACGGCCGTGTGCGTGACTTGGATGTGATTTGAGCTCAAATTCACTCCCCCAGCGGCCATGACCTGCACAGCCTCCTGGGAAATAATATGACTGAATTGCTTTGAATAAAGGAACCAAACCTCAACCCTCTTCCGTGTAACAAGAAAACAGCTGTTTTATAATTCTACATAATATACAAACTCACTTAGGTCGGCCAGCTTGCAAGATGCTGAAATTCCCTATATTGAATCTACTTCTGTGACATTGGGTGAAGGTGCACCTAAATTCTTGAATTTCTTGAATTATGAGCAGATTTCCAATACAATTTCTGTTCCTGTCAAGTTTGCAAAAATCCAAAAGAACTCATGCCACGTCCCTCGTTGAACTTTGCACAATGTTGGCAGATAGGACAATGTCTATTTCTCCAGTTTTGAGAATCAACTTGGGGCCATTCAAAGTGTTTTTCAATTAGAAGTAACACAGATGGGGCAAAGGGAAATTCTGTAAAGTGGTGATGGGTAACCTGAAGCAGAATGAATAGTGAAAAACTCGCTGCTTTAAAGCTAACAATCCCTTAATTAGACATTTTAAATTCTCTGCGAGCACTACCTGTTCTGCATGGAGTGCTAGATTTACACAAGCTTCAGTGCATTATTGAGTGGCCATTTGAGTTGAGGAGAATCCTCCTGCATTTCAGTAACAGCCAGAAGAGCAACAGACCAACACAGAAAACCCAGAGGGCTCTTATCTAGTGTGACCTCTATTAACTATATTGTGCAAAATTAACACACGCCTATGTAATGGGGCTAACATTTAAGTCTCAATGTCCCAGTGTGACTGGAACCATTCTAATGTGTGATTAATTATCTATTTTTTTTTCCCTGTTTAACTTGACGCACAGCCCGGAGACGGTCCAGCAGCACATGTGGTACTGCGGCTGTACTTCAGCTCTGCCTGAGTTCAAACAGAGTTTACAGATGGGATTTTCTCTTCACGGGTGTCCTGTGGATCGACACGTATGAAAAGCCGCATTCGGATTTGGACTGAGGTCTTACAGTCTTAAAAACTGCATTTAAAATGGGAAAATTCACCACTCAAGAAAAAAAATCAATGTATTTATAAAATAACACTGGACCAAAGAAACGAGGTCATGGAAACTGCAGCTCCAAGCTTCGGATATTGAGATGCTGACTTTCTTTCATAATAAGCTTTGGCAGGTGCACCTGCAGGGAATGTAGTAAAACCATGGATGTTGCACAACAGGTTGATGAATTATGACGTATAACCCTATAATCGGGGGGGGGCGGGGGGGGGCAGTTGGGGAAGCAGTTTTTTTCTGCACTAACTTACACTGTTTCTAATAGAGAAGACAGCTGCGCTGATGGTTTTCTGGAGGAAAAGATTTTCGCTACCAGTGGCTTTTATGTCTGCAACCCTCATCACCTCCTCATCAGAAAAACAGCAGGCTGGAAAAGTACAGCCGATAATTCACAGTGTAATGAAAAATAACTCTTTTATGTGTGCTGCCTTGTCCAAACTGGTGACCCTGGTATGTGACCACATGATACTGTTATTGATGCAGTGAGAGCATCTTAACTGAAAGGGTGCAGTGACTTAAAGAAAGTATGCAGTGGATTGTTTGCTGAAGAACCCTGAAGAAGCACGGGCCAGTGTAGCTTACACTCCAGTTATAACTTAACCAGTAGGGTTAAAGGGTTCTCAGATCAATCCCTCGCATCTTTAGTCAGCTCAAGCTTTTCTTCTATGTTACTCCTTGACTGAGTTGAGAAAAGTCGATATATAAAGGAAGTTGGAGTGTCATTGATTCCGGCTGCTTTTCTTTGCCTCAGGAGCTTGCCATCGGTGACATGATGATGAATTCTGTAGGCTATGAGGTGCTTCTCGAGAAGAACGTCAGGCCATCTGTCCATGACCTGAAGCTGAACCAAAAGTGGGTCTTTCAGCAAGACAGTGATCCGAAACACACAAGCGCATCAACAACAGAATTTCCTTCTTTTGCTGGGGAAGACGATATTTTAAATTTTACATGGATCTAGTGAAGATCCGGACTAAAACCCCCACAGACATTTCAAGGCAGGACCTCGGGGAATTTGTCCACGTCGGGTAGCTTGCAGACGTCACTAAATTGAAGTCTTTAAAAAAGTAACAGCCAGAAATTCCTCAAAAATGATGTAGGGAGACTGTTTCTTCCTGCACAAGAAAGTGTCATGATTTACTAAATCTAAAGGTTCATAATCCTTTTTATTAGGCAAGTATGTTTCCATACAAGGATTTTGCCTTGGTGGTGCTTTTAGAAGACATTACAAAAAACATATGACAATTAGCTAAGGTATGTAATAAACACTAGATTGGCAATCGGGTGACTTAGTTACACACACGACTATTGAATCATTCGAGGATAAATACATGCGGAATGAGTATCTTGATTTTGTTTCAATGGTACACTTGAATTATGTATAATATGCTAACCTTTTAGGAATTACTCTTGCCGCTGCCTCTATTGTATACACAAAGACATATTCAGGCAGATTATCATTCATTTCTCAAACCTGTTCAAACACAAATCGCCATGCTGGTGAAGAATGGCAAATGGCTCGTCAACTCTATGGTGATGCAGATATGCAGGAAGCAGGGCTCATTTTTATTTCCCACATTGTATGAATCTTGGGATCTGTATTCAGGAGATTACAAAAACTTAGCTGTCTTCATTGCTCTGATT
Source organism: Mormyrus lacerda (assembly GCA_015163995.2). NCBI lineage: Eukaryota > Metazoa > Chordata > Actinopteri > Osteoglossiformes > Mormyridae > Mormyrus > Mormyrus lacerda. The sequence goes on along the minus strand of JAABNX020000045.1, from coordinate 3,311,051 downwards.
GAGAAGAGAGAACAGGAAGCTAATTCAGGCCTGTCACACCGTGCTCATTCATGGCCGTGTGAGAGATGCCTGAGATCCATGGTGTGAGAGTTCAGCTGCTCCTTGTGGTGGGAGTACACAGGGCAGGTCTGTTCCCCGGCAACCCCTGAAAGTCGGGTCGAATAATCTCAAGCCATGGACAAATCCAAGTGCGACGATTCCTACACGTACGGTGTTACGCGATGAAATGTGTCGTGCAAAAAGTTGCTGAATGCAAGCTTAAAAATGGGAGAATGGGGATAAACCTATAGCATGGTCTGGGAAATGAAATGCCACTACTGATTGCGGGAAATTGAGGCAAGTCACTTCTTAAAAGGACTGCTCTTCCTCTAGTGCTTTCCCAGAGGTCAGGAGTGTTACCACTGTGGAAATAAAGAGAGCTGTAGATGAGTATTAGACGCCAAAGCTGCTTTCACCTTCCATCTTCTGTCACATTGCCTGTCGAACCCAAAGTGGTCATACACAGTCACCACCCAGGGCCCTCCAAAGGAAGGCTAAGGTTCCTGGTTCACATGGCATCACAGGAAGTTCCCAAAAGGCAAAAACTACAGGGGCTCAGAAGTCAAGATCCTCTAAAGCTGATTGGAGCCTTTCGACGGGGCGGGGCGCGATGTGTGTATGTTTTTTTCAAATGGGAATCAGGTCTTCTCGTGGACATTGAACTGACTCATCACAGCTGGGCCACACAGAGGACTTACAGAGAAACTCATAACAGGACATCCTGCCATTGAGCGCTGGTGTCACGGCTGGGCAGAGAAACGCAGCTGCATACAGCTTCCTCTTTCCGAGGGGGTCACTGTGAGCAGGCAGTGCTGCGCGTTTGTCAGAAGCTCAATTATGGAAGTTTCTCCATGTGAGATGACCAAATGAAAGAGTGCTTGTCAATATGTATGATTAGGAGTAGGTAAGAGAATGCTCTAACGTCACATAATGGCAGGAACAAACAAGGATACCACATGACCAGGAGTATGTGGACACCAGATTGTCCAACATCTCATTCCAAAACCATGAGTATTAATATGAATTTATTCAGCCTTGGCTGCCGCAATAGCCACTGATCTTCTGGGAAGGCTTTCCATTAGCTGTTGGAACATCGCTGGTACTGGATTGATGCTGGCTGATCAGGCCTCTTTCTGTGAGCTTGCGTGACTGACCCCTTCACACTGAAACTTGCTTATGGATGTTTTGACCTTCACAATCACTCCACTTACGGCTGGCCAGGGCAGCTCTAGCAGGGCAGAAATGTGGCAAACTGACTTGCTGGAAAGATGGTGTCCTATGATGGTGGCAAGCAGAAAGTAACTTCTTCTGTATGACCGCCCATTCTGCTGCCAGAACTTGCATTGTGTGTTACATATATATGTATTGGCAATGGGTGTGGCTTAATTTGGAAATTTCTCAAATTCATAGTGATACTTTTGGCAACATGGTATATCTGGACACATCTTAAAAAGAGGCGCGGAGATTTATAAGACTTCCAAGGCAACCAACCTCCCTCCTGAACTGTACGGGCCCACAGTTAGCTGTTGGTGAAAAAAAATTCAGACGGAAGCCTGCACTGGTTACCTGCTGACCTCAGCGCACATATCACGCTGAGATCTTTCACACCGTTCCTAAAGTGGCATGGAAGCTTCCTTCACCACGGCCGCCTCGAGTTTGACCTTCCACCTTGAAAGTTCACAGTTTTTTTTCAAGCACCCTGCTCTCAGCCAATTCACATACCACATTTACATTTCTAACGAGAGACCTTGACGGCACAAGACAGTGCAGAAAGAAGGGCCCGGGTTTTCCAGCGTGTTTTCTAACCATGTGCATTTCCCTTAAGCTCAGCTGGCACTGCTGTCCTGCTCAGACACAACCTCACCCTACAACGTACAGTTCACAAGCAACGAAATGAAAAAGGAGACTGTGCTCAATAGCTGCCACGTGTATGTCCACCAAATGTAGGCCATAACATCAATAAAAATAATAGTAATAATTATGATGATAATAATATTAAGAAGTTAAACCAGGTTTAAATGCAGACCGGTGTTACGGCTCTTAGTTACACACAATAAACAGAAATGTTGGTGAAATGGGTAGTGTAAACAGTCTCTTTATAGATACATCATTGCTGTGGCCATCCTAGAACCACAGAAGGCAGGCTTGTTGTGTGTGATCAAAATATGACTGCGCTGGAAGGTTGTCATGGCAACGACATGACTCAGGAGAGCTGCGCGCAGTGTTGCTTCATGCGATGTCACGAGCTGCCCATGGCAATGACAGTCCTTCAACTAAGGGGCTTTAAAGGCAGAGGAGCCCGTCGGTAGGTAAAGTGATGCCACACCACAGCCTCCCTACCAAATCAAATCCTGGCAACATTTTGGCTAGAAACCTGTTATTGACATTAAGACCTGAAGATGTTTGATTAATGCATCGTATCTGGAGCGTGCATTACGCCAAATATGGTGCGAAAAAGATAATGTTTAACTGGGTGTGTTTCCAGTCTCACTGTCCGAAAGGACTTGGACTTATACTTTGCTGATATTAGAGAGAGTTTAACACCGACAGGAAATTCATCACGCTGAGTAGAATTTCATCGCCCTAAGTCATCTTCTTAGATGTTGCTTTTGTTGGACAGGGCAGTGTGAGAGCTGAGGCGCTGTGACGCACAGAGCGCAACTCTCTGGATTATAAATCCATTGTTGAACCTGGAGCACTACAGTCTGGGGGGGTGCCAGGTTTCATCCCAGCTTGGACCCCCTCCAAGGGAGATGCGAAGGCCAGCTGCCGCACAGCCCTCGCGTGGCTGGTGAGAGCAGTGACGACAGCGTGACCATCCGTAAGAAGGTGCCACTGGATAGAGTTCATGCATGACAAGCTTCTGCCACGATGATGGTATGTCAACAGCTACTCAGAGGCAACGACTTCCAAGATGCCATTCCCAGATTCTCTCTCTCTCTCTCTCTCTCTCTCTCTCGCTCTTTCATGGTTTTAACAATTGAAAAAAGAAGAGAAGAAGAAATAAAAGCTCCACTTACTCCAGCAACTATCTGTGTACTTGGTCGCGCTTATAACCAGCTTCTCTTGGGGGTACAGACAATATAAATCTGTTCTGATCCTAAAGAAAGTGACGAAAATTAAACAGAGCCCCCTCTTTTTGGGCCCAATGATCTTTTTTGTCACTTGCCAGGACACCAGATGGTACTAGTCAATACATCAGAGTATAAGGCACTTTTATGTTACAGAGTCTTGTTTGACAAGATGTGAAGCGCTTTTGTGGACGGCTGTTACAAAAGGACATTCACTCGGCCTGAAACCTCTGACTTTCCTATAGAGTCACTGACTGTGTCCAGTTTTAATAGGCGGCCAGACAAAAGTGTGATTGTGCCCCTTGGTATTACTGTACAGTAACTGTAAAAGCTCGATAAAGAATTTCAGCAAACTTACTGTCTGCATCCCACAATGCAAGTCCTACAATAACGGCACTCCAGCAACAGTGGGAACATATATACATGATGAATAAAAAGCATTGATATAGACAAGAATGAAAGGACTCTGGGCTGCATATCACTGAATTCCCAAAGTCCTAATATAATTACATGCATTCCCGCTGTCTGAATCCTTCAAATCCCATCAAAGATAACGAGTTCTGCAAGAATTTCATACAAAATATACACACCATCTCGAATGAAACTGATATCCTTATTCAAGCAAACCCATGAAATAAATTATGAAATCAAACATTTGCTTTTCAATATAATTTAAAAGGTTTGGTTTCAAGTTTTAGCAAAAAGAATGGACAAGGCAAACACTGTGCTGATCCTGAACTAAAAAGCAATTTAAACAGAACTAACAAGAGCTGAAAACCTCCCGCAGACGATTTGCAATGGATTGTAGGAGCACAGGACACTCTCCAATTAAGACCAACCAGCTGCCTGACTAACAGAGCGGGTGTGGCCAGAGGTGGAGTTATGGTGATACAAGCTGGGAGCTTGCCAAATAAGGCGGCCAGACTCTGAGGTCACACCTGGGACTCCTCTTCTGTTGCTGGAGGAAACAGAAGAGGAGGATTTGACAGCTCCATAAAGAAAAGGATGAACACAGCAGAGTCTCCTGTTGTTGAACCTCTGACTTGATAAGCTGGAAGCAATTATTAGCGGACTCAGAAAAGGGCTTGACAGAAAGTTGACGGTGAATATAAGGAAGACGACCCATGAGATTTTCCAGGGTTTCCAAGAATGTAGCCAGCAACTGGCTGGATATGGATGCTGGGTGGGGATATACAGCTGTTTCATGTGATCTCATGTATGCAGAATTTCAAGCCATCAGGGAACCTCCCAATGAGCTCTAAACCCTGATTAACCAAGGGTCCGGACAGGGTTCCTGCAATTCACAGCCTATCCAAGGAAGCAGGGAAGAACCTAGATGAGATTCATTGCAAGACACTAACACATCAAGCTACCATCCACTCAAGTGTCTTCATAACATGTCATGACATGGATAAATCTGTTGACAATGCATGCAAACGTGAAAAATCTTGGGCCAAAGTCCAAATCCTAAACCACAACCCTTAGAGCTTTGAGGCAAAAAAAAAAAATCTGCACATTGAATCAGTATGTTCCTCAATTCCAAAAAGTACAGGCATATAATTTTATGTGTCACCAGTGGTCACAAGACCATGCATAATTGGATGCATCCCATGAACACCATTTGGTACCACTTGCATTGGTATTTTTGTCTCCACAAAGGCTTGTGATGTAACTTCAAAAGCTGCCCTGATCCTGCTGTCTTACAGGAGCTTGTTAACTGTGGTCTATAGTCAAGAGGTGAAGCATTTCATGCCAGTCGCATAGGGTTTGCCCTCAGGCTCCGGCACTCCTGATTTTAACTGCATTCTTGCGTCAGCATTTGCTTCTCCCTGGGCAGACTGACCCCTGAATTTATCGAAAGATCTTGGGTTGACCATGCATATGTGATCACACGGCCAGAATATAAGGTCTCCCTGCGCTAGCGGCGGCATTTGTACGTTGCTCTGTGTCTTGATGCTCACAGGATATAGATGCCGTTTTATTTCCGTGTATTCCGGCGGGATCGGAAGAGACATACAGCGCGCTTTGCTGCGGAAATGCGTCCGTCACTCGGCCGATGCCACCTCATGCATTCTTGGATAATAAAGCCCCCCCCCCCCCATTTTCCCGGTGCGACATATAACTGCCATTCATGCACAATGCGTGCTTCTGTGTAACACCTGTCACTCGCTCGGATGCACGTTTTCATCCACACTGACAGCATCAGAATATGCTGCCAGATATGCCTTTTTGTCCCAGCTCCCAGACACAAACTTAGTGACCCTCCCCTCCCCTACACACACACATTTAGTAATCGCCTCTCCTCGGTCAAGGAACGTGCTTCAGTGCAGTTGAAAAGGAATATTTAAGCGCATATCTCTGTAGCTGAGAACATTGTGGCTTAAGGGCCAGAAGAACAATCCCTCCACATCTGAGGCCTGCTCTCAGAGAGAGCAGCATTCCAGAATCCCTTTTATTGCATTACTCACAAAGAGCATTTATACATCTACATTTACTGTCAGAGATGCTCAGCTGTAAGTTTTACAATAAAGGTCTGCATGCTGAGCCCCGATGAGGTAGAAAAAATATGTGTGGTTGATGAAACCACAACAAGTCATGTAGCAAAAGTAGCCGTACACCGCTGAGATCGGAATAGAGAAATGATTAAGTACAAGAACTGTCAGAAGCAAGCTTACAAGGGGAGCCCATTCCAAACAACAAATGATGGTCGTGCCATTCCACAAACGCCGTGGTCTCTCGATTTTTGGTGACATTATCTGAACGATTTACAGCATTTCTTCGCTGTGAAAGTACCTGACAGTGCAATTAGAGTTTTCTAATTAATTTGATTCACAGGAAAACCCAAGGACTTGTAGGAAAGCAAGGAATGTGTTCGACAAAATGGATGACCCACCAGCAGACCATGCTAATGTAATCTGCCTGTCCTACTTGACTTTCTGCAGTTGGCCCCCCCCCCGAAGGAGTCACACCCTGGCCGAGGCATAGCTGAAGTCTCATAATAACCAAGTATCACTTCCATATGTTTGCTGTTTTTCAAGCATATAGTGAAGAAGATGCTCAAGAGATCATCAAGCTTCCATGTTACATATCAGACTTAATGAACCCTCTCCGAAGCACTTGAGGGTGTCTCCTACTTCATGCAAGCCCCAGCAAGAGCCAAGAGTGACACATTTATCTCTAGCCAGAGTTTGGTTCCTCCAGAAATGATTCTAGTCAACCCTTTATGTGTCAATGTTGGTTAAAACAATGGTACAGTACATCTACTTCACTGGCATTGTGGAAGAATGGATAGTATTGTGGGAACTATGGGTCAAGGGTTCAAGTCTCTGTTAGGGTTCTGCGTGTAGAGTTTTGCATGTTCTCCCCATGTTGTCATGGGTTTCCTCAGAGTACTACTCTGGTTTTCCCCCCAAAGTCCAAAAATGTACTGAGGTTAATCGGAGTTGCCAAATTGTCCCTAGGAATGCATGTGTGAGTGAATGGTGTGTGAGTGAATGATGTGTGAGTGTGCTCTGTGATGGGTTGGTGCTCCACAATGGGTTATTTCCAGGATTATGGCTGTGTTTTGTATGTATATATATATACATATATATATATATATAGAGAGAGAGAGAGAGAGAGAGTCCTGTGCTTCTATACAAACCAGAATCAGCATTTACAGAATGGAACTTGAATCAAGTAATGATGCCAAGCATTAGCGCCTATCGCAGGTCTTGGACATTGGTCACAAGGTTACCCGCCGCATTTAGAGCGACAGGACAGTGCACTACTTTGTGCAAAATCATATCACTATCACACTTGAAGAACTATATACACTTGAGGAACTCTCGACAATAGAGAAGTCCCTTACATGTGTGTAGGGGTTTTCACTGCTGCTGTTTATTATGCTTTAGTTGCTGGTCCATGGCAGACTGCTTCTGGGAAATCTGCCCCATTCCAGTCAAAGACATCATGTTCCACAGGACCTCTATTATTTGCATTTTCTGTATAATATGTTATTATTGCCAAGTAGCAGACAGCTCAGCTCCTCCAGCCTCAGTGGAGGCCTTGCTGTACCCTCAGTGAGCATAACACTTAACCTAAAATGCTCCTCTAAGGCATCGAGCAGCATAAACAAGCAAAAATTGTAATTCACTTGGATAAAAGCATAAGCTAAGCAAGGAAACATACTCATATTTGAAAAAAATGAGTGTAAACTGAATTAAATCATTTCTATTTAAATTCACTGAACTGCTGCCATAGTGACGACTGTTGATGGAAGCAGCTGAACTGTTAAAGTCCTTCTGCTCCTTCCTCCAATACAGCCTCCTCTGCCTCGCCGAGCGCCAGCCTCCCTTAAACAGTGTTGCTGGGATACACTCGTTCAAGCTCATTAAATGTAAAGAATAATCGTTTATTCAATCGAACTACACATCTGTTACTCCAGACTGGGTATCTCAGACCTGTCCAAACACATTCTTTGTCCAATGAAAAGAAAACCAAACCTTATAACCAAACTTCAGCAACATGTTAGTGGATATTTCATAAGTTTACATTTTCGCCCTTGGCTTTAAAAAAATAAATAAAAGGTATCTAAAGTATCCTACATCCCTTGACCTCAAATTATAACTTTTCAAAGGACTTGACCATATGTTTCTTAAAGTGTTGCAACTCATTTCCAGTTATGACTGGTCCATAAGACTGGCCATTCTTGAAGAACCACTGAAATCATACAGTTCTCAAGGAATATTCTATTCCACTTGTTCAGAGTAAAACCAGCTATGAGCCATTCTGTGGATTTGTGGACATATTATGATTCTGAAAGCATTACAAGGACATTTCTATAAATTCTTCTACATTGGAATCTTTATTTATTATTATTCCCTGCCTTGTGCCCGTAGTTTCAGGGATAGGCTCCGGACCCTGAGTCAAGCGGTTCAGGGAAAAGGAGAGATGGATGGATGCATAGAATCTTTATTGCCACAAAACCAAGAATGGTGGAAATTTGTAGACATATATCTATATCCATGTCTAGGCTGGGAAAAGAATTACAGGCCATCATGGGAAAGAACTCCTACAAATGACATGGGAAAAACCAAGAGCAAACTGCTGGGTCTTCAGGGGGTACAGCAGTTAACCTCCCCCCCATGAGGGGACGCTCTGGCTGCAGATGCAAAACTTGTACACATCCTTCATTCAGTCCCACCTGTTTTCAGCTATATGGCTTATTAACAACTTGGACGCGTCTTACTAAGGAACAGCGGCCAGCAGGGTTAGCCTGCAGAGCTACAAACAGGTGCGAGAACTCTCCCATCGAGTGTCTCCCACCAGGGGGTGAGAGAGACATTATCTGTGGATACGTCACAGCAATGGGACTGAAGGACTTCCAGTTCACCCCCAAAGCCCAAGCAGAAACAGAATTGGAGGCATACGATTACTCACACAATCCTTTATATAGGTTCCAAAAGCAATAGCCAGACCAGCTCAAAACATTATAACGTGATACGATCTTTCTTACCTATAAATAAGAACCACTTGATCTTTTTATTGGGGAATAATTACACAAGACTATCATATGTCAAATATAGGTTGCGCAAAATAGCCTATTTAAGATATAATGTAGTGCATATTACACAGTTCTGAATACCGATCAGAGAAATCACCTACGCTCAAAACTACACGGTATGTTGCTACTGGCAACTGACATTGGTGTTTGAGAGCCCATGTTAGCAGAAGAAAGCAAACATTGCATTCACAATCTGTAGCTCAATGACACAGGCTGCATTTCAGCATTGTGTGCATGTCACATAATTTGTCAGTTCCCTTTGGTGTCATGAGGAAGGAACGCGTAAGATGGCCCCAGTCTATGTGCATAGTTCTACCAAAGCTAGCAACAATTCTGATGTGTGACCAGAGCTGTGCATGTCTGTCTGTCTCTCTTTTTCTCTGACTGTCTCTCTGTCTGCCTGCTTCTCTATTTATTTCATTGTCTGTTTCTCCCTCTGTCTGTTGCTCTGTCAGTCTTATGGTCTCTGTCTGTTTCTCTGTCAGTCCCATGGTCTCCATCTCTGTCTGTCCCATGGTCTCTGTCTCTCTGCCTGTCCCATGGCCTCCGTCTCTCTGTCTGTCCCATGGTCTCCGTCTCTCTGTCTGTCCCATGGTCTCTCTGTTTCTCTGTCAGACACATGGTCTGTCTTTCTCTATGAATGTTTCTCTGTCTGTCTCTCAATATGTTTTTCTGTCAGTCCCATGGACACTCTGTCTGTTTCTTTGTCTGTCTCTGTGTCTCTCTTTTGTCTGCCTCTCTTTGTCTCCTTCCATCTGCATGCTTGTTTATCTCTTTGTCTGTAGCTTTCTCCTACACTGTCTTTTGTGTGTATGCCTGTCTGTCCACATGTCAGTTTGTCTTACTCCCCCTCCCCCATGCCTCTCCCCAGGACCTTCCTGGCACACTGTGGATGATGAAGAGGAGGCCAGATGGGCAGCCTTGCCCGTGGGTCTCCTGAGGCCTCCCTCCTCTGCCCCGCCATAGATGGGTCAGGCGTGGCCCCATTACCTGCTAAGTGGCTCTCCTCCGACACACAGACGTGCCTCGTCCACTGGGCCCTGAGGTCTGCTAATCGCTTGAGCCTAGCTTGCGTCTCATGGATGACAGATCTCCGGGGATAGCTGTGGTCCTGGGTCCGTCATTGGTCCAAGCGGCTGGCTCGAATGGGGAAAGGTCACTGCGTGTGTCAGCGCCCAACTGCAGACTCCATCCAACAGACATCAACATCTGCGGTGGCAGGATGCACCTGAGAGTGTGAAAATAACTGAAGTTACGATAAACTACACTTAAAAAAATACAGAAGAAACACTTAGAAGTATATCAGTATAAATACACACAGTATATTTACACACAGTATATATCTATATATAAGTCCTAGGCAGGCAAAGGAAATGATGTATAAAGCTTAGCTATTTCAATACCTCTCCTAAAGGCACTCCAGTGTTAGCAACAGCCATCAATGTATTGTGTTTGAGTCAAGCACTAGCATGCCGTGCTCTCACTGATTCCAGAGCTATAAACCTCCCTCCATCCATCCATCCATCCATCCATCCATCCATCCATCCATCC
>JAABNX020000045.1:3279267-3300745 GCA_015163995.2 Mormyrus lacerda | reverse complement strand
GTGCTCTCACTGATTCCAGAGCTATAAACCTCCCTCCATCCATCCATCCATCCATCCATCCATCCATCCATCCATCCATCCATCCTCTAACCACTTACTCAGTACAGGGTCATGAGGAGGCGAAGGGGTGTTGGTCTCTACCCTAGCCAGCTCAGGGCACTAGATAGGAGGACACTCTGGACCCGCATCCATTTCAGGCCACACACACTCGCACGCTTCAGATATAAAGTACATTTATTACAATTATATTTTCTTTTGTAAAATGATGGTGCCCGATTTGACAAAATTTCATGGCAGAGTCGGCCGCCCCGCAAGTAGGCCTCCGAGTATCCTGTCATAATGGACTTGGACACTTAGTGACGAATCACCTGCTGGTGTGCAGAGCAGATGCCCAGAGGGAGAGGATTTACCCCGAGTCGCAGAAGTGTCTGCTCCTGTTCACCAGCACACTAATCACAGTCACGGGTGTGTGCCGCTGCCTTTAGAGCCCCTGACTAACAAAGCGTCCCGCAAAAAAACAGCACCAATTACGGAAGAACTTCCTGCCTTGAAACCAACTTCTGTTATAATCAGTATCAAACAAATAAAGGATATTATTTAACTAAAATTATATTACCATAAAATACTCATTTTAATTAACCCAGTTTTATTGAGCCAAGTTCATACATGAGGCACACGATACAGGAAACAATGACTGAAATGTTGTGTAACTCTCCATTGGGGTCATATAGCACTGGGTTTTGTTTGTTTCTGAAGTTAGAAGAAGCATCCAGGCCCTGCTCTGCTCTCTGTTGTAACCCTCTCCACAGGTCAACATTCATTTGATTTCCCTGTGTGTTTTGTTTTCATTCCTCTCTGCCGTTTTGTTAAGCCCACCTCCACTACCATAACCAAACAAATCACCTATTGTTTCTGACCATCATGTCACATGGTTCTGTTTGTTGTCTTGCTGTCTTACAGTCTTGCAAGATGCATTCTGGGTAAAAATTAATAATTATTGCCGGATAAATTACACCGCGATGGTAACAGCTTCAACCTGCACAGGTAGTTAAAGTGTATCACTAAGTATCATAAAAGCACTTACAGGTGTCTGATCAGCTCACTCTGGGGGCACTTTGACTACAAGAGGCCCGGGGCAATGCTTCACCTCACCCAAAGCAAACACACCGGCAGGATGGCAAGCCGGCTCCTTCAGAGGACACCATGTTGCTTAGTACAACACCTGAGAAAGCAATGGGATAACGGCTCTCAAACATCCCAGGCGACTTTCTGGATGACAGAAATGACAGATGAGGACCCCACCTTCAGCTTTGGAGGAGCCTCCCGGTTGTACCATCCCCCGCAAACCCTGCAACCCCCAAGCATGAGTACTTATGAGGTCTCCTCTGCAGGCCATACTAGCCCTGTCACAGCTGAGACTTGTAGCTCGGGGGGGCTGCAAGTTATTGGAAGTAATAGAAGTAAAATAACTTTAGTTTACATACCTCCAGCTGCACTTCAATAATTTTGCCTTGTTTACTTTAATAGTAATCTAAGCATGGGCTCGTTCATTGAAAACCGTGACATGACTGTAAATTTCAGGCCTGGCATACCGCCATGTGTATAGCGCACTGAAAGAGCCCTGGGCCCCAAACAGGGCGGCATTTGGCCGGTGGCGTTTGGGAGCGACCCTGTCACTGGCTTGTCTGGGGTCCTCCAACAAATAATGTCACTGTAAATAGTATATGCCTTTAACTCTTTAACTCTTTATCCAACACTACAAGACTACCAAGCGAATAAATAATTGAATGACAATGAGAAATTGTCATGCAGACACTTTGTTACGGCCTTTGCTTATATAAATAACAGTGCTACCTGGTTGACACTTTACAATCACTGCACCATCCTAATGTTTTCATGGAATATTCATAAGCAGCATGTAAGTATATCTTAACATGCCATAATGGGTTGCATTCCTATTACTTCCAATGAACAAGACATGACAGCTTTAATGTACATTATTAACAAACATTATAATCATATAATTACATAATGTTCATGCATTATGAATGCACTATGAAGGTGCAGTCAATGTAACGCAATACTGCTAATGGTTTCTCCAACCCACTTGGTGTAAATGTTTTGCAATTGATGCAGTAGCATGTATTGTTTTTTCTTCCCGTTTAAACCACCACAATTAAAACTGCCCTCAGTTTGAAATGTAGCGTGCAGCCAGTGGCAACACCGATGGAAAGCTGGGTGTCTTTGAAAGGGCATTTTGTCACCTTCGTGACTCTGAATTGCCTTTATTGCCAGCTATCTGCACCACTGAATGCCCTCGTGAACGGCGGGAAGCATCTCTGAATCACAATGGGATGACTCGGGTCCATTCACCGTTTCCAGACTGAAGTGACGCTTCACACCGTGTTTTCCTCAGTGGGAAACCCAGAAGCACAGTCGAAGGCGATAATAAAGATGAAAAGTCGAATGATCAGCCAAGATTACTTAACGGTGCCCCAATGTAAACCGGCCCAGGCGGACACTGCTGGCGATGCTCTTAGCTGTGAGGAACGAGGTCGGTGACAGCAAGGACTATTAAGCCTCCCCGACCCCCCCCCCGAGTCCTTTTTCCTCAGTGTAATATGCTGAGGACTTTAGGTAGGACAGGGAGTCGCGGGCTTGAGCAGGAAAATGTATTCCTCCTGTAAGAGTGCCACAGGTCAAAAGTTCAGCCGACAGACATCGGCTCACGGACAGCGAGGGGCTCAGACTCAGGGCTCAGACTCAGAGTTCAGACTCAGGGTTCAGACTCAGGGCTCAGACTCAGCCTAAGCAGCAGGGTATCCATTATTTGCGGCTGAGCCGTTCTCCATCTGTGCCCCACTGAAAGCTTCACCTCATCTGTCTCTGCAGAAAAGACACTGAAGGGGGATCAGGGCGCCTCCTTTCTGCTGCCACCCTGCACTGCAGTGGATGCACTGGTTCCATCAACTAGAGCGTTTCTAATTGGCCGGCAGACACAACTGTGTCCTGTGCAACCAGCTCCTTCCGCAAAACACCACTATTAGAGATTCTGCTAAATGGCAGGCAAAATGTCAGCAATACCGAACGAGCAAAACAGCACAATAAACTAATTTATGAGGTAGAAACCCATAAAGGGCTGAAACCAGAGATAAGCACCCTTATGGCAGAATTAACACGAGCTGTCGTCAGACCATCAGAGCAGATTTGGGGCAAAGTCCATTCAGCTTGGAGCAACTGAAAGGTTCTGTGACTACCCGGGCAGAACATGAGTGAGATGTGATCTAAATGTAAAATCATTATTAATCATTTCATGGGCAGCAAGAGCCAGTTCAGCAATTCACCAGGGCAGTTAAAAGCCCCAGTTTCACAGATACATAACCTGCAGTGGCATGAAATAACGGCAATGCCGCTTACAGAAACACAAACCATCAGTGACACAGAGAACATATATGTTTGCAGAATAACTTTCCAAAAAACTACATTCATCTAGAAGTTTGTTTGAACATTTTGCATCTGCAAGAGATACAGCTGATGTGAAGCTGAATTAACCTGAGACACACTAAACCATATTGTTATAAGACTTTTATATTTTCTGTGTTAAAAAAAAGTGTCCTTTGTCTTCTGGCATCAGAGTAATACTGGTTACATATTAAATGATTGACGGGAGAAATATGAAAGCAGCAGAGAGAGGATATTCAACGTACTGTAGATATATAACCGGTTAGTCAAGTTGCAGAAAATGAAACTTAGGAAGAGTTGAAGATATTGCCTTGACTTGGCAGCAAGCTCTCGTTTATAAATTTACCGTGGGCTATGATTTAACAATTCACCTGACCGGGTTGCGGGTGAGTTTACAGCACGCTGGCAAAGGTGTGGAGAAGCCAGCCGTTAAGCTAGCTAGACGGGCATCGTGCTCGGATGCGGCAACGGGTCACGGCCGCCTGGCCCAGGACGCTCCCAGGAACTTCATTAGCACGATGCCCACCGACATCTGTTTAACGGGAACTCCGTTACCAATTATCTGTATGGGGGGAGCCGGCGGGGGTGGGCCAGCATCTAAAAGTATCACCCTAGAAGTCTGCAGGGTCCTTCAATCTTCCCCAAATTAGATTCTTTATGAAAATGGAGGCAGCTGGTTTTGCTACGTTAACAGAAGTGGAACTAACGTAATTCCCCCCAGTCCAGCCAGAAATTAATCTGTGACTAGATTATAAACAATTTTTTGAATGGTACTGCCTCGTTGTATTTTTGTGGGCTGGGTTCAGTTCTGTTAAAGCACAGTGTCAAGTTAATGAACTTTAATTGCTCATAGGCATCTTGGTAGATGATATTATCCAGAAAAGCATCATAATGGCAGATCCACTGCACATCTGTGATGTACAAGAAAGGCTTTGTTCACAGTGGCACTCTGAACAGAATAAAAGAATTAGTGAAAAAGAATTTAGTCTTTGTGATTCATTACCACATAAATGTAGGTCAAGGCAAAGAATGTGCATGAAATTGCTGCAGGATTGACTTTAAGTGCTTTATGATGTTAAAAATCAGCGGATGATGCACAGGCTAAAGTTGAAATAATGATAGTCAAAAGCTTATAACTGCATCACCAGATGCTAACAATCCAGTGTCAGACCAAACAGAGAATACCCATGGAAAAAGAATTCTTGAAAGGTTGTGTATGCTTCTTCACACATATTAATTTTTGTATGATTCAGCAAAATGGCCGGCGGCTGTTTTCTGCTGATTTGGCTAAGCTGCATGACATAATGACAAAGACAGCCGCGTGTTGGGAGCTGTGTGTTTCACATTCTGAACTTCAGCCAGCCAACAGACAAGCAACAGGCCAATCAATGGTTCCCCCCACCTCCCTCTGGAGGAAAGGCTGTACTTTCCATTCCCTTGTCCAACAACAAGCCATCCCTGACTGTCCCTCGGTGGGTATATGTGGCTTTGCAGAGATTAGGCTACACGCCCTTAAAGGCCTCGGCAATCCCCATGACGACCATATAAAGTCACGCACATACAATAAGCGCTGAAACTGTATTAAGAATATACAGCTTTAGGTTTGTTTAAAGACTTAGAATGTAGATTAAGCAAAAAAAAAAAACCTCATTGAATTTTTTCTGAATGCCTCTTGTGAAAGGCTGGAAAAACAACACAAGAGTGAAATACTGCACGGACCCACCATGCTTATGAGCTATAGTTAGACTGAATGTGCCATTAAACAAATAATTGTAGGTATTATTTTGTCGCTCAGAGGATGCGTTTATCTGGAACAAACTTACATTTTGAGTCATACATTTCTGGCATTGGCACCTGCTGGCACTAGAATTGGCATCTTTGAAGGGCGCATTCTAGACTGTCCTGCCGGCCTGTATTTACATAACACTGTACTGCCACGTTGGCTGTTTTCTGCAAAAGAATTGTACCGTGTACGATTTTTAAATCGACCTTTTTGGACCTCATTCTTTAACACGGCAGTAGATTCACCTCCAGCTATTTAACACATCTCATACACCTCATAATTATGTGACATCATTTGTGCAGTTTATGTCTGTCATTAGCTGCTTATTGAGCAGTCGCCTTTAACTATTAGGTTGAGGAAACATAAAAAAAACTGAGCACAACTGGTCTAAATATCTCATTGTCAGTTTGGCTGTTTGGTAACTTTCTTATTTATTTCTTCGGGGAGTGGTGAGTACAGTAATGCCTTTTCTAAGAGAGAAATGCCGAAAATTAAAAAAGGTGGAGCCGATTATACGCTACACCCATGTAACGGCACCAGAGGGACAATGAACCCAGCTGAGATATTCAGTCATACTTCAAAATATACCAGCTCATTGTGAATTCCAATGCATAATGCATCAGGTATGTGTAACTGGTCTCACATGCAAACAATGCTAAATGAATCCAAGACTGTGCTCATATGATTGGTTTTTTGTTTACTATGCCTATCAATTTATAGCCAAGTACATAATGAATCTGCTGGAAAGCACCCACACATATATGGTTCAAATCAGAATATGTAATTGCGCAAATGTAGCTATAAAAACCCATTAATACAAAAAAAAAAGCATTATTAAGTGAAATGTCACCAGTATCTAGAAGGCCAGTGTGAACCTGAGGCTGTAAAGCGCGGCAGTCAGATTCATCCCTTCCTCCATTTTCCGAAACCGTCTATTCAATGTTGGGTAGTGGTGACACAGTCAAATTTCCAGTAGAAATAAGGATTTGTTATTACAGTATTTTTACTGGAATGCCAAGACTTAATGCGAATGGAACTGCTGAGTGGTTTTGAAATACAGTCTTAGTCTTACAGTCTTGGTGTGAGGGTGCCTCTAAGAATGAAGAATCCTCCTTTGCCACTGATGCCTCAGAGGGACCAGCCCATGGAATGTGGATCTGCTTTCGAAGAGGGTTTTGCCTTGCTGGGCCTGGTCTGGTGCTCAGCAGAGGATAACCTGGCATCCAAGGCCGTGTTTTCTGTAGGGATTGCTGGAATGCAGCAGAAAAATAATGCCCGTCTGGAAAGCTGATACCAGGACAACCGCGGGAAAATGCGGGACCCACCCAGACAGAAGCGTGTTTTTCTGGCCATGCAGTGGGAAGCCGGCTAACGTTTTCGGCTAGGCTGCCTCGGTTTAGGCCGAAAGCTGCACACAAAACGGTCAAAAAGGTGGACACAGCACAGACACAACCAAGTAGTACTTAAAATTACACCAAAAAAGGATGTCAGGGAAGGATAAGGAACTGAGCAAGCAGACCTTTACACACGTTTCCTCTGATTGAGGAAGGATGACGACCATAGTGACATACGGAACAGATATGAATCAGAGAGTGTCTGTTTGGGCGGGACAAAGAGTTCCAGCTTCCTATGTAATGATTCATGTCGTTTTTGATGAGACGTTTGCGGTTAAAAAAGAAAAACCCAGCGGACGCCATGGTTTTGGAATGCCAATGTTAGCCGTGCCAAGTACCTGTCATTCTGCACTGAAAAAAAAGAATAATTTATTGAGGAGATAATAAATTTAAGTAGCCAAACAGATCACCTTTGATCTGACTATAGTCTATTTTTCTGCTATTGACATTTAGTTTCTATTCTGGTGAGGCCCGATGTTACGCTCGTCTTGTGTTCTGCGGTGGCCTATGTTCAAGTAAACGTCACAAAATGGAGCCACACTTTTGCCAGAACATACTAGAACATGAAACAAACAATGAAAAAGAATAAACAAGTCGCCCTCAGTGCAGACCTGTCCGCGTCATCAATAGCTTAATTATGCAGCATGACCGCCGCTGGGGAGTTGTACGTGTGCGTGACAAAGGCCGGTATTTCACGGCCTCTCTGGTCCTTTCAGCAAGGGTATGGAGGCGAACATGCCAGCCCGTAGCAGTGCAGACCCTGGCAACATCAGTGGTCCAAGTGCTAGGCTGGGGAGTAGTGAGATTGTGCTGCCTAGGCGGGCATCTTTTGTTATAACCCATATAGTGATGCGTGCAATGTAGGGGAAACAAACAGTACAGGAAGTGCATGGCAGAGAGGCTGCTGAGCGTGCAGGAATGAGCTCGCTGCTAGACAGTGAGGACTTCCTGCCCCACGCGCCACCCCCGCATACATCTCAACGGGAAGAATGGGTCGGGAGACAAGGGGTTCAATAGCCACCCTTCCACCCCAAACCAGCTCACTGGACTCCCAGTGAGACACTGGAAGGAACAGGAAGCTGCTACTCCACACTCTTCCACCTATCAGCTAAAATGCAAGTCTCTCCTGAGCTGTTGTGGATGGCAAAAAGAGACAAAGGTTGCTGGATTCTCTTCAACTGAGGATCAATAAATTATGCAGGTGGCAGTGATTGACATGTTCCGCATTAATCCGCATCTCTAGAGAGCCACTGCCTGCACAGTAGGCCCAGGTTTGCAGCCTCTGCTCATCAGATGCACAAGTAAGGTACCCTCTACCCACAAGTAAAAACGCAGGCCTCCTACCAAAGGCGAGGCGGGCAGAGCTGGCTGCTCGCTGCAGGGCCATGCAGTGGACACATGAGTGTCCTCGTCAGAAAGCCTTGCTGTAGACCGACCCGCCTGGCTTTTCAGGCTCGGAAGCGTCCTGTGCCGTCCCACCCTGCTGCATTTTCTGCTGTTTTTCTAGCGGAGGTCACTGGCATTCCTGCAACACCATCCCTGCCATTTGTGGAGAATGGAAAAGAAGGGCGAAATGGAAAAAAAAACAACTAAGGAAAGTTTCAAGGAAATCTTCCCCGACCCGCTTAATGATATAGTGGTCAGAATCACAAACATACATGCAATGATTTTCTCTCTCTTAGCGAGGAAGGAAAGTTTTCTTTTAATTACAGAGGCAGCTCTGCAGTTTCCCTCTGACTCTGTCCATCTTGCATACATGTCTTTATGCAGCGATTCTAGGAACAGTGAACAAGTAAAGGAATTTTAGACCATCTGTGTCATTTGTCCTGATTTGCTGCAGGTATACCTCAGCATCCAGAGCACGCTACTGCTGACATGTGTAACCTTCGCTTTTGGATCACATATAGTCAGTGCTAATTTTATTAGGTACCAAACAGGACCATTTTCTGTCTCCGGAACAACTTTACGGGTTGACAAGCTGTGCATTCAGTCAACCCTTCTGGCGCACGGTCGTCGTGCTGACCTGGTGGCCTTCCTGTTTACTTGAAGCAGCCTAGATATTCTCCTCTGACCTCTGTCATTAACAAGGTGTTTTCGGCCACAAAAATGCAACTGACTAGATGTGTTTTGTTAACCGCACAATTCTTTGCAACCTCGAGACACAGTGGTGTGCGATGATCTCAGCAGGGCTTCTCCTTCTGAGGAGCTGGAACCACCACATCTGCCACCAACAGCCTCACCACGTTTCATCGCTGACCCACACAGTAACTGACCCTCCTGACCTAGTCTGAATGCTATATGTATTCATTTGGCAGCCAGATGATTTGCTGTCTGGAGGAGAAGGTTGTTTGCATTTATGAATATGGGCACCCAATAGTAACGGAGCTATCACCTAGAGTGAATCATGAATTAGAAATATTCGCCTGGGCAGTACTTCTTCCTCATCACGCTGGTTCCACTTTTGGACAGGTGAGGAACACGCGCCACAGACACAAAGACAGACGCAGTGTCAAGCCCGGAGCATGAAGATGTGAAACCCTGCCACGTGGGACGTTTATTTTCAGCACGTCGTTTGTTCTGGCTGCACTCTGCTGCTATGGAGAACAGAAAATAAACCTAAACATTGCTAGCTGGTGATACTCGTGGCAGGCTACAGTGCGCCCAAAAGGTGTGATGGATTCTGCAGATAGGCTCCAGATACCAGAGTCAAGCAAAGACCATCTGATAGATCTGATGGACCCCAAAGTTAGATAGGAATCTCAAAGGCAGTTTTGCAGAGACAACTAAAACAGCAGCAGGCAGAAAATGGACACAAGCTGTAAATATAGACATTTGAACAGGCTCTACTAGGCTTGGCAGGCTGCCACTCTGCATGCGTGGTGTGACTGGTCCAGTTGTATATCCCATCCTGATCCTTATCCTGCGAGTGGGCAGAGGCCGGACGTCGCATCCTGGGGCAGAGGCTTCCACACCAAGCACTTCCACGCATTTCTGCACGTGCCGCATGTGACGCAGCCGCGCAGGTCACAACAGATCAGATGAGAATGTGTGCATGGAATGCTGCTGTCAGTAGAACTAATTACAGATGCACCGTAAGACAAAAATAATGTCGCCAGTGGCTTCTGCCGGAAACGGCCACATTTCTTCAATGAAAGGCCACCATTTTTATCTTGACATATTAATTTCAATAGCTTGCTGAACCTCAGTTCAAATGTTTATCTGAAGGGCAATACGCTATTAAACTGCAGTTGATGTAGAGGTTGTCATTCCTTAAAAACAAGGACAACAGCCAGAAAGTGCCATGCATCATCGAGCAAACGACATTTTTGTCTGTTTGAACAGCTGGACTGAATATCAGCGGGTTAATTTACAGGTTGTTGTAGCCAAAACAAAAAAAAACAAAAAAACGTGCATGTTGTCTTTTTTTTCCTGGCTTCCCTTTTCCTCCATGGATCCATAACCATGTGGTCTTTCATCCTCTGAGCAACACAGCACAGATCTGGCAGAGGGCAAAATGCGAGAGTGCTAAAATGTGGAAGCATGCGGAAAAGTGATCGGGGAAGTCGTGCGTAGACGCAGCATTCACGTGGCGGCTTACAAGTCACCTGATGCCATGCATTATGCGTCAAACGAATCACTTATCTCCCACAACGTAAAGGCGTCCCCGACGTATGCTGACGAGCATTGATCTCAGCATCAGCCGATGGCTGTCACTCAGAATGCGACGCCGCCTGTTATCGCTTAACTAAGGCTTCAGTCGCACACGGGCCGGAGGTTCAAGACCTAATACATCACCCCAGGTGACGTCACGATTCCAGAGCACCAAATCTTTTCCGGCAACCATAAACTCTGCTCGGTCCAAGGTTCAGCAGCTCTGCTCAAGGAGCACTTAACTGAGAACCGGCATGCGATGCTGCCTGGTGTGTGAGAATGTCTCTCAGAGCAAAGGCCCAGGAAAGGGGCCAGGGAACACAAAAAAAGATCCAAGGTTCGACACCGACTCGGAGAGGCAAAGGCAGTATGCGGGAAGCAAACGCTCATTTTGGGAACGCGGACGAAAGCAAGAGGTCGAGAAGGAGGCCAGATTGGCAGCGACCATGTGTGGTGTTCCCCCTGTTGCGGGGAACTTGTGCTGCTGGAGAGCAGAAGTGAAAGTTTGGCCTCAGCTCATTCTGAGAGCTTCCTCCTGGCACCGAGCCAGCCAACAATCCGTCTAGCCAGGGGTCATGCAAGCCCCCTGACATTCTCTTAAAGTTTCACTAATAGTCAGCAAGCTTATTGTTGCATTGCACCAGGCATATTAGCCCGGGTAACAATAGATACATTTACTGTTATATATTTCTTGCACGTCTTTGCACAATGATCATAGGCATAATATAACTCTGACGATAATCTTATCTGAACATTCTCTCCCTCCCCCCCATTTTTTTCATTTTCACCTGACAAATAGTGCAGATAATAGTGCACAATTGTAGAACTGTAATGCACACAGCTCAGCTAATGTTTACCTAACTGGGAGCACCGATTTGCAGGAACAAAAAGCAGACACGAAAACTGGACGAGGTAAAGGGTCAGAGAGAACGATCTGCGTCTCTCCAGTAGTGGTTTAGCTTTTGTCTCTCCTGCTGGAACTGTGCACATACACAGAGAGAGTGGATGATAATCATTAATTTCAGCTGTACTTCTGAGAATTTTTCAAAATGTCTGTACTTTCCTGGCCTTAGGTGTGTACACAGGATCCATTGTTCTCTTGCTTGGGTCTGTCACATCCTATTTATTGACCGCCTGTGAGTTCTACCCATGCTTTAAAATTATGACAACTCCGTAATGTGTTTTTCTGTGCCTGTCATATTAAGTGATTTTAAGGGGAAGTATCTCTCTAGCTGAAAGCGAAATTGTGCCTTGGCTTACTTTGTGTTGGAAATAGCTGCACAGTTTTTGAATACCTCATCTGACCTGTGATATTTTGAAACTTCCAGTGTCACGGTTTATGACCAAGAGCACATTAATGAACCCAAAGGTTAAAGTTAATTGCGTCACATTAAACAATTGCTTAATTGGCCATTCAATCATGGGTGACATTTTGCTCCAGAGTCGTCTTCAGGAGACCTGTCACACAGATTCATTCTGCACAGACGACGTTATGTGTGACAGATTTTTCAAATTATTTGCTCTTAGATAAATAAATAATAATAATAATAAAAATATATATATATATATATCCATAACCGTATGATATATACCAGAACTGCAAAAAAATCCAATCACAGATGTTTTTCCTGCAGCTAGTCCCCCTTTTATTTTCCGGTTATGGTTAACTTGCAGAACAGTTTCTGTTTTCTATTTTGAAACTGCACAAACAGCATTTTATATAAAGATTTTTGGCCGATGTTCCCCTTTTTTTGTTTTGTCCTCTTGTTATAGTTTTTATATGAATTTATATGATACGGTCCTTGATTGTTTTGTTTTGCGTGGCGCCCAAAGTAAATGCCTTGTATATAAAAGTACTTGGCGATAAATAAATGATTCTGATGTGCTTCTGTAAAAGTACAGGCTTAAAAATACAGTGTTTACAGTGATGTTATTGCTGTTTCTATTTGCAGATACACTAAGAAATTGAAGAGATTGTTGTACTGACCTGGATGGAGGATATGGACTGTTGGCTTTATATGAAGCTCCTCTGTAATTGACTACATCTTTAATTTAATCTCTCATATTTTACAGTGACAATTCCTTTGAACGCATGTGGTGCTGTTTGTGTTGGTCTCAAGCATGGGAATAAAATGAAATGATCCTTTATTTGCCGTTTGTACTCGCACAGGCTTTTGCATATTCCTTCCTTGCATATTAAGACAGATGCATATATGGGTGAGAGAGAAGCTTGGGGTCTGAGCACAGGGTACAGCCACTAATCTACTATCCGGTGTCCCTGAAGCATCTAGCAGTGGTAAAGGGCTGTACTCAGTGCTCAGCGGTGATGTGACTACTCTGCCGATGGGCAACTGGCCTGTTTGACAGCTAAGCATCTCAACCCACAGTTGCTGGTTTCTGGGTGAATCATTCTCCCCTTCTGGTAATTTCAGATTGCAAAAAAAAAAAAAAAAACTCAGCACAGAGTGCAATCTCCCCTCATTCACATGATGCCCATGGCTGCATTTACATCCGGACTAGGCACAGCCACACAGGCCGACGTGCTGAAATCGAATCGAAAGCATGGATTTGACACTTAGCGGCCAAAGGCTTCAATCTCCAACTTGTCCAGAGCAGTATGGCAACATGTACTTCCAGACAAACAGCCTTTAGACCCAGTCTGCTCTTCATACTTTATAACCTTCTTAGTAGGGGCACAAGATCAGTCACTAACCTTAAATTTAACTTAAATGTTATACTTGGTTCTCTAAATTCAAATACAGAAATATTATTGCTGTTAGGCAATATGTCTAATTAATTGTAAGCGTCACAGCCAAAAACATTAGCGGCCCATCTGAGACAACTTATATTTTACAACTGTTTTCAATATCACTCTTGATTGTTTAACAGGGAGGCCGGCTTTATGGACTTTGGGGAATTTTCCTTTTGTAAAACAATATTTTCAGAGAAGATTCTAGGCCTTCATTACTGCCGCCTTTGTGGCCAAGGGTATTACATTTTTCATGCCAGCAAGTAAAGATCAGCATTAAATATTACTGCTAATTAATGTGGAAGTGCCACGTCTTACCCTCATTTGAATCCCCTCTGTAAATCAGCACGATCAACGTTTGCTATGACTCCAGTTGGCAAATTGCATTGATTTTCATTATTTGAGTTTTGGTTTTCACATACATTGGAATTACTGTGTAACATAAACTTAACCAAACGATTTAAAGAGGCCATGCATTCAAACTGTTAAATATATATAATATCTTCACTTTTACCATAAATTAATGTGCATCTCTTTGGCAGCAAAACCTCGGTGATTCTGATGAGGATGGCAGTCACATCAAAAGCAATAGTTTTTTTTCCTGGGATACCTTTAAATGTTCAGATGCTCCACAAATGATGGATACCTCTGTCTAAAAAGTGCAGCACTTTAATTTAAATCAAATTTAAAGTGACCTTTCCTTCAAAAAGATTCATTAGAATAGGACAGAAGTATATACCTGTACAGCAAAGATAATTTACTCGAGATATAGTTATAGAACATTGTTATAGAACATATTGGCACATTTGACTATAAAAGTGCATCTGGGTCACTTGCTAAATGCATCATGAAAAATTTGAATGACTTCCCCGAAACTAACGGTCAAAGTTCACTAAGAATATTTTCATGCATTTTATACAAAGTAACAAAGTAAGCTTGTGTGAGGACTTGCATGTGTTTTCAATGCCCTAGTCCCCGGTGAGCTTTATGTTTCCATTTGTCAATAACATCTAATGACGAGACAATTAATTAGATGGTTTAGGGGCCTTTTATGTAGCTTCATAGAAAATGGACTTTTAATGAAGGAAAAAAACACCTTATAAAGAAGGCCAGCGAATTTAGTTACATTGTAACATTAATTTTCAGTCTCAAAAGGGCAAAATTACTGACCCGCCAGAATAACCACTGAGCAGGTAATTGTTACATAAAAACATAAATAGAATATCAGATGCTGTTTGACAAATTTCAATGTCATGCTGTAAAAACGGCTGACAGCAAAGGCTAAATTGAAAGGATTTTAATCCTTCTCCAAATTTCATGCCCATCCCTCTACATGTGTGGGTGGTGTGTGGCTCTGTGCCCATGCTTGGAAGGTGGCAGGGTCTTAACCCAAATAGCTCCAGAGACTGGCTGACCCTGCTTTCTCGATTGTACATTCATTTAAGTAAAAGGGTCTGCAAAATAAATAGGTGTATATGTACTGTATGTACATTCCAAGTTGGGGCAGGGTAGTTCATGTGATCAGTGCACTCAGAATCACTTTTTCCTGTAATTATATTGAGATTACCTCCCTCTCAAGTGCAGCAAACATGAGCCGGTCAAGACCACCCCGGCCCAGCCCGCAGTTAGAGTCCTTCTGCGACCCCACGCCTGTTTTGATTTTCGCCTGCCTGTTTCCGCCCTCCTAATATCGAGGAGGCTGTCTCTTGTTTTTATTCCCTGATACTGCTTTTGTTACACCTGTCACGACTCCCATCCTGACATAAAGTACCTGTTCCATTCTTGATTTGCCGGGAGCAAATGCTATTATAAGTATGTCATATCCACTATCCAACTAAAAGTCACAAAATACCCTCCTTACAATTAGAGGACAATGGGTGTAATTATAAAATAGGCCAAGAATAACACTGAACCGTGGCCAGAACATAGCCTAGACCAGAGCAGTGACCTCAACCCCACAGATTATCATTAAAATACAGAATTACGGCGGTCTGGACTGCCTCCTCCTCTGTGGGGGAGCTTACAGGTGTTTCAGGGTGTGAGTGATAAAGAAGAACTTCAGAACTTCCTCCATAAGTCAGCACGATGCCTTCTGTGATGCACAGAGGCGGTCCGTGAGACCCAAGCTTAGGAAACACGTCACTCATATCTCTTCATGAGGGATCTACCCATGTGCTCCAAAACACTGGAAGGTGACGAATGTCACTTTCTTTCACCTTAGCTTTATTGTTTATAAGATACCAGCACCACCTCCAGCTATGGGCCCTCTGAGGAAGTGGAAAAGGTTCCAGCTGCGGGGTGAGCTCCTGCCACTGATATCAGCAGGTCAGAGGGTATCTGTAGCCTTTGTTGACACTGCTGTCCCTCATAGCACACAGAGTGCAGCTCCACACCACACACCAGGCCCATATTCATCAAAACAAATGATGTCATGTTCCCTACCCATGAAATTGATGTGCTCCTGGGGACTGACACATGAGGTCATAAATGTACATTCAGACCCAGTGCTTCCCAATCTGGTCCTCAGGGACCCACAGGCAGTCCACGATTTTGCTCCCTCCCAGGAAGCAAAAATGTGGACTGTCTATAGTTATTAATTCTGGGACCTTTTAGTAGTTACTTTGTTCACTAATTCTCCTGGATCATTAAAAAACCGAAAATGACTGTGATCTCCAACGCAGCAAATCACCAACAGTATGACCAACATGCATAAAAATTTCCAGCCTCTTCAAGTAAAATGCCGCTGCAAAATCCCTTCGGTCATGGCGATGTCCCATGCACCTTGACATTTTTTCCTAAACTGAAGCAGTCAAAGTTGTTTCATGCTTGGGACTTTTTCAGGTCTCCAACACGCCGGACCGTGTTTGTTTCCAGCTCAAGGTCATGGTCAAAAATATTTGGGTTAAGTACCTATTTTTACCCCATTTTTTTCCTTTAATGAATAGCTGCATTGAGCGGGTGCATAAATATAACACTAGGAACTCCCCTCTTGAAAAAAGAACTGAGAACAAGCTATTAAATGAGACATTATTCATTTTTAAGTTGGTGGCTTTTATAGAAGCGCTGAAGAACGGGTGTTTCGGACTGCATGGGTGCCGGCCCGCTGTAAGGATGGCGAGTGGCCACTGTAAGAACCGGCTCCGGGTCACACAGCCACCTGACACAGGCTGCTGTCTGTTGCACGATCCTGGCTTGATGCAGTCCTTTCAAAGCAGGCCACAAAGAGGCCTATTGTGAGAGCCACAGCGAAAGCCACCTGAGTGTTAAGCGCTGACATCATTTCATTTACTCTAATCTCTTATTTGTGTGGGGAGTCCTGGGGGAGCGGGGAGGGGGCACAGGTTTTGAATATCTTAAAAGCTCCTAAATGTATTTGGAAAACCGATCGGAGGGACGTTAGCAAACAGGTTAGAAAACCAGGCTTTTCATTCCATAAATGATTCCGTGTTTGTTTTTCAGACAGCGGGATGATCATTTCACCATGACCACAAAAAAAAAGACAAAAGAAAGGACAGAGGAGGTATCCTCCCTTGTCCTCTTCGGTGAGATAGTACACGTTATAATGACAGAAGCATCAACGCTTCCTTTGCGATTCGGACAGGTGCAGAAATAATTCATAAACCGGGCTTAAAATAGCCCTGTGTTCAATGTTTTAATATGGCCTTCTGTGCCGTTGGGCCCTAATCCAACGTGACAGTCCTATTTAGTCACAATCATTCAACAAAAACAGACACTGCTCATGTGGGGCCAAAAAAACAAACAGGGAACTCATCTGTTTGCAGCCGCCGTCCATCGATTCGACTTTTTAATATCGGAGCCAGAGTCCCATTTACACCAATGCACACAACTAGTCAGAGAGGGCAGGAATTAGCGTACACCTCCGTTAGACAAGAAAAAAAACGTGAAAGAGAGCTGCAGAATTCCTCCAGTCGGCTTGCAGCCCCCTTGTTTTGTTTTGTGTGCCCGTCTGGGCACTGCTGGCAGCGGCGTTAAGGTTACCCTGTCAAACCGGTTTAGTGACAACTGCGAGCTGGAGTTGAAAGCGGCCCGAGAGGAGCGCCTGAGCGGCCCGGTGACAGCGCTATGCCAAGGCCCTGTGATTTCCTGACGGCGGCCGTGAAGCCACAGGGCAGAGGCCTCTTAATCCCGAAGAGGCCAAATCAAAGGCGGGGCGACGTCAGGCTTTGGACAAAGGGATTCCTTGGCAGGAGAAAAAAAGGATGGATGAAAAAAAGACTGGATTAGCTTAGCTCTGCATCAAAAGCGACCTAAAATCATACCCATTAATATTTCACTGGCCCAGTCCATAGGCAAGGTCCATCTAAGTTTCAGTGGTGCTGTAGGGCTACACAAAATGTCTTCACTAAAAGTATTTTTAACCTTTATATTTAGTTGTTTTAACATTTTGAAATTTTCATCTTGTTCACTTTGTAAGAAGACCGGCCAAACACCTCCTTCAAGAGAGTTAAATTATAAAAACAGAGAAAATTAGGCGAAATGAAGATATAATCAACCACCATAAAACAGAGCAGATACTAGTACTGGTAACTCCTCTGCCCTCGCAGAGTCACACACGCTCATGTTTAGCAAGTACTTCCACACACTGACGTCAAAATACCGATCACGACGACAGTGACAATCAGCCAACCAGCTTTATTTCATATAACGCTATTATCTGCAAGTGTCTTGCTCAGCCAGCTGTGAACTCAACAACGACAAAAGTCCCTGGGCCTAGAGCTGTGGATTCTCTAGTAACCAGCACATTCCCCACAGCACAGGCGTAGGGGTGCATAGGCCTACGTAGAACAAAGTGGGAGTTTTCACTGAAACCCTCACGTCTATTGACCAGATCTCCGGCTGGGTCTTATATCTCTGCGGCTGCACTCACTGCCGGCCAAGAGGGGAGTGGCTAGGATCCGACAATGGGGGTCACAGGGGTAGTTGGTAGAGGGCAAGCCCTGTTTGACCTCACTGGGGAATGGGGGAAGGTTCCCAGGGTTCTCCAGGGCAAACCGCAGCTCACAGGCATTCATTGTAGACCAGTTTTGTAAAAGGGGAGGACCCTTCCCCCATCTCATACCCGCACAATAAGGCTGCGGTACCTTAATAAGGCTTTTCTGTACCTTGCGTGGTTGTGTTTACTGTTTCACCTCTACCACGTGGCATGTTTCCCAGAAATCATGAGGTTGTTTATGTGCTCTTTTTTACTGCAGCACTCTTTTGACTTTCGGTTTTCTGACTCCAGGGTCTGCCGGGCCCGGTGGTGTGCTACCCTCTTCGCCACGCTAACCAGCAAACCCACGACGGGGTAAAGACCCAGCCACAGAGTCCTGAAGATGACACAGAGGCCTCCTGGAGACTAGATTTACCAAATCCAGACCTCAGTGTCAGCCCTCAACAGTTCTTAAATGGCCGCTACTGGGTTTATTTAACTGGCTTAGCATCCATGGATGCCTGTCCCAGGGTTGCCAGTTCTCACACATCTAACGTGACACTCACATCTTTCAGACTCTTATGTTCACGCAAGAAATCTGTATTATTCCATTATAAACCAAAAATTTGCTACACCAAAAAGGATAGTTTGCAAACCCCACAGACTATTTAGAAGGTAAAGAAAAAACTGTTTTACACATGCGTGTGAATGTATGTGCAGATTTGTCTCAAATTAAAAATCTCACTCCAGCCAACTGACTAAAGTTGGCAACCCGGCTAATAATCAGAGAAACACAGCAATTTCCGGGCAGAGCGGCAAAAATGTTGAGTTACGCTCATTCGAACTTTTTCAGGTTTCCCATGTTGGCAAGAAAGGTCCTGTGGAAATTACCCCTGCAGCACAATGATACTGGTCATGTGAGTCTGGCCTAATCTAATCTCTGTCTTGATGATATTCACACTAAAAGGTACTTTCCAGGGAAAAGAACCAGTCAGATGCCAATGTCCCCCATCGCACTCATTGCCTGGCAACCATTGTGGTTAGGAATTACAAATCCCAGGCAGTTTCTTCAAATTTATTCAAAACATATTTTCAAAAGCTTATTTGAAATATTGTGCTGATGTTGTTGTTTTTGTCTTTTTAGATGACTGTGGTGTTGCCAGTTGAAATATATTAGACACAGCCATTGACCTGAAATGCAAGTGACAGTTATTTAAATGTTCTGCTGTATTTCCATGAAAGTGATTAACAGTCATGAATAATCCCATTATTTTAGCACGTAGCTAACAATTTAAGGCTTTGTTACTCTCAGACAAGATAACGGCTGCCATAAAGGAAGCTGACAGGCACTGACAATCGCTAACGTTCCTGGCCTCTGTTTCACACTTTGTTCAGACAATTCACCTGAAAGTTCATGTTATATTTCATCTAATCCTGAAATAAATTACCGTATTAAGTAATGCATCAATCTGAAAGCTATACTTAATTCCACTTCAATATCTATCCATCCATCCATTTTTCATAGCCAGTTACCCAGTACAGAGCCAGAGGCCTATCTCAGAAATCACAAAATAAATTCTCTTTATGCTCTCTTAATAGCGATCAACCAGAAAAACCACATGAAAATAATCATTAAATATTAATTTGCTCTACAATTAAACTCCCGTTGCATTTGAAACTGTGCTTGTATGAATTATGTACAGAATAAAATGTTAAACTAGGAATGGATAAAGTTTTTTAAAAATTAGACAAGCACAGTAAACCCTGTGTGAAATCTAATCTGCGATATATGTATCTCAGGGTGCTTTTGATATTCTGAACAGGGGGAGCTGTGTTCTGAAGATGACAAGCGTCTCCTTCAGTTTTGTCATGAGAGAGTTGCATGTTTTTTGATATATTAATACTCAAAGGATTTTGTGGGGAGAAGCTGATTGGCTACTGCAGCATCATACTTCCAGCGTGGAAAAAAGCTGTCATCAAGAAAGGATGCTTTGATAAGAAATATGGCTAACCAGGATATAGGTCTGTTCACGGATTGAGCTATAATGTCACTCTGAGAGGAATAATCTGGGAATAAATGCGCGGTCCAGCACATTTTACCCATCATGCACCTGTGTGTGTGGGGAATTTACCAGAACAGGTACAACCTGAACCTATTATCATACATTCATTCAGTCTACTTCATTCAAATCATTTGAGATACAGAACATTATTTCAATGTTGTCTGATATTATTTTTACATCTAAAAGCCCCAGGCAGCATCGCATGTCTGAATGTGGCCGTAACCTCAGCAGGTGTATCCGGCCTCACCGAGCCCTCGGAATTTTTGGCATTCCCTATGGTCACCAGAGGTGGAAATTTCAGGTCCAGAAAGTACAAATCCAGATCGTGATTTAGTTTCAACCAACCAGTTGAGCATAAAGAGTCACAGCTAGAGAGTACTCCACTGGTTGGTTGAAACAAAATCCTGGTCCGGATTTGTACTTTCTGGACCTGAAATTTCCACCTCTGATGGTCACGCTGCATCCTATGGCCACGCTGCATCCAGACGGACACAGCCTTGCAGGTTGTGAGTGGAGGCCTGCTTGTGTTTGCTAGCTGTGGCATGACCAATGTTACGAAATATGGCCACTGCACCCGTATTCCAACAAGTCGGCTTTCACTGGCTGCAACAAACAATGGGATTGGCCAACCAGCTGTAATGAGACATAGGCTGAAACTATCCACTGTCTGAGGACAACGACAAAGGTGTGCATGGTTTCCTTAACATTTGTTGTAAACAGTGATAACTAAAAGTAATTTTCTCAAAAATTAAAAATATTTTAAAAATCAGTCATGCGATATATTAGTCATATAAATCCGTGTTATCGCTACAGGCTGCTGCTTCGTAACCAAAACATCCTATTTGACAGAATATGAGCAAAGATCACTAGTTGATGTCTTCCGTTACCCCGAAAGGACCAACGCGATATTTGGCAACCCACCGGTGGCTCATAGGTTCTTTGTCTGTGACGTGTCAGGGTTTTGCACATGGTACAGAGCAGCTAACGGCAGGGGCTTCTACAGCCCTGATTGTTTGCCGTTCCGTCCGAAAGCTGTAGCGGGTAATACCACTCGGCTTGCAAGCGCCCCCTCTGTCAGTTAGCGGTGCGCTATCTGCAAAGTGACATATAAGATGGAGTCTGACCACCACCACTGTGACAAAAGGAAAAAAGGCTAACGTAGCTGGCAGCTCAAACTCGGAGCATATGGCGTGGGGGTGGGGTGGAGGGGGGTGCCAAAGCTATCCATTTGGCTTAAAAAGGAACAAGGAATATATGGGCAAGTGAATGGTACGGGCATTAAATTCTCCACCCGTCCGGGAAGAGGTTACTGTCGGCCACTTAGCCTTTTTGGGGTCCGATCGGTTGCGGTGGGTGGTGCACCACATTAGACAGTGAATCTGAAAACCAGCTTTTAACTGCTGCCAGACAAAATGGAGGAGAGCGTGTGTGGGTGTGAAAAGG
>JAABNX020000045.1:3260268-3278946 GCA_015163995.2 Mormyrus lacerda | reverse complement strand
GTGGGGGTCGGTTGATAGGGGGGGGCGGGGGGGGGGCGTGTTGCGGGAACACAGGGAAGACTGAAAGATGGGGGTGTGAGGTGGCCAGGGCTGCTCACTCAGCATTTAAATGTAGGTTGGGGTTGCTGTCAGTGGTAAAAGTTTTGATTACATGTCAGCACCCCAAAGCCCCGGTACTTCTGCCTCATTGTAGCACAAATTGATTCGCCATCCTGGGAGGCGGATGAGTGTGACACGATAACCTAGAAAGGAGCGTGGCTGGGATTCGCTGCTGCAGGACACCTGGGAGGCCGGAAATCGCGCAGCCTCACCGCCGGCACGCTCGTTTTGCCAGTCACCGCTCACCCTGAATCCGCCTGCTCAGGCTACCTCATCAGAAGGGGACGTTCCCAGGATCCCAGAGACGAAGCGCCAGGATCATTCATACGCACAGCGCAGGAATGAGGGTCGCTAACCGAGCAAATATTTCAATATGCCCAACATTTCCTTAGACTACTCACAACTTTTATTACTGGCCAAAAAGGAGAGCTATAGGACAAGCTAATTTGCTATCATGTGCAATGCATAAAAATACTACAAGATGGATGGACAGAAGTAAAAAATAATCAGTCATGCAAAATCAGCTCAAACTTTACTAAGCAGGTGTGTAGGGCAGTGTTCCTCAATCCACTCCTCCAGGAAGCCCAGATGGTCTACATTTTCTTTCTGATTCAATGTTCTTCATTGCTTGGTTCCGGTGTGCTGGGAGGAAACAAAAATGTGGACCGTCTGCTGGTCCTGAAGACTGGGTTAGGAAACACTGATGAATGGCGTAGATGTATGTTTCCGAGCCAGGAGCTCTAGTATTTATAAATCTCCCACTATGGTTGACATCACAGCTCATTGCCAGAATCTTCTGCCTTCTATACACACACAAATATCGTCCATCATGCCGTCTGGAGTTGTGCTGGGCAAGCTAACAGCATGTTCACAGCATCTACGCGTCCAATTAATCACATGGTCACAGAGGTCATCATCGAGACACTAATCTGCATACAACATAGCTACAGTAGTACATAATTGCTAATACTATCATACAAGCTTTTGGAATTGCATCGTCTTGAATGTGTGTCAGCAACTTGTATGGCTTCTGTTTCTGTTATCTCTGTATTTGGATGGCAACTTGTTCCAGAAAATATTTATTATACTAGATAATACTTTTTGGTTGAAAATGCGAGGCGGCACTGGTGAACCTGAGAGCACGTCATGTTATTTTCAAAGCAATACCTAAGAATGGCGTTTCACTATTTTTTTGTTGTATTCATCCATTCATCATTCACCCATTCATCCATTGAAGTTGCGGTCATTAAAGTCTCAGCTTACGGTCCAAACTTGAAAACTGCTCAGCATTGCCCCTTCAGAGGTGGGGCTCTAGGCTAAAATATCTGGTGTTTTTTTGTGCACATTTAGTGAGATTCTTCCTCTCTACCTTCTCAAAAGGCCAGCTTGCAGAGCCGGGAAAGGCTGGCAGCATTCCAGAGGAGATCTTAATGATATGCCTGGCTTAATTCCTCTTTTATGCCAGATTCTTATGTAGAACATCAATTACTTCATCTTTATTGGCAGAAACCGGATCCTGTTGAAAATAAGATCCCATCCATTAGTGAATCCACCCTGTGAAAATATCTTCAGTAACCTGGACCTTGAGTACAAGAGGTTGAGGTCATAATGCAATACCTGTGTCTAACAACTTTGGCCAACCATAAAGGCACACAGGGACACTGCCTGCTAGTTTAATCGCTGCCCGATTAGACCTAATTTTATGGGGCTTAAGTTCTTTTTTGTTTTGTTTAAATAGGTGATTCATTCAAAACACAACATTTGTTAGCTTTGCAAGAACGGCACGTTCACAACTTGTTTATTCTCCAAATGCTGCAATATGTTTTCTCACATATAATTATTTAATGAAATGAAAGCACTGTCACAATTAATAGTTACAATTTTTAAACTTTCTTTGAATCTCCTGCTGAGTAATGAGCAATTCGACCAGTTTCATATAGTTTGTGAATTTGTAACATCTGCATGTTCTTTGAACCAAAGTAAACCTTTAACACTGGAGAGAATTTGCAACAATTAACTCCTCTCTACAATTGCCACCAAAAAAAGAAGCCCTGAAACAGACAGAATGGGCCAGTGTCAGCCAGGGCCTTTTAAGATAGGCCCCACAGATAGGGAATAGGCAGCTGTGATACTGAAATGTAAAACAGGGGTCCTGGACCCTTGCTGGAAAAGCCATTGTGATGTAAATGGAAGTGCTGAAGGTGGGGTGGACTGGGGAACTTCTGCAACTTAAAGGCAGTTTTGAAAGTCTTTAAGAAAAACATCCCCCACTGGGGATTCCCCTCGAGGGTTAGAATTGTTCACTTACACCATGTATCTCTCTGAAGTCCCACCAGCCACGACTTGACATCAGGTGAATTTTATAGAGTCAAAAAAGCAACAACTTTCAACAACCACATTCGGGAACAGAGCACTGCTTAGGTGTCGTACGTTTCCTTATGGGGACAAAGAATCACAGAGGACATGTATGGGAAACACTGCAAGTCGAACATCTCTGCAGGGAGCGTCCTGTGAGGTATCTGCATGTTTCCATGCTCCCTGCCACTGGAATCTGTATCACACTTTGTATTTAAACAAGCATGAAAATGGAAGAAAGGCTATAACCTGTGGGAAGTTCTGATCTGCTCCCTGGAAATCCAGTAGGTATTTACTCTCTCTAGAGGATTGCACAGCACCATGAACATTTAAACAGTTACTTCTGCAGTTTCTTTGGTTTCAAAAGTACAAAAATTTACAATATAATAACCCCCCCCCCCCCACTGCCACCACCCCACATTGATTTAATTTTGATTTTACAAAACAAAGTGTAGCTTCTCAGCACTTTCAGACAGCCAGCACCAATGGTGATATGAGCCCATTTAACGTGGGTCACAGGAAGGAGCTAAAGTGAAAATGGAGGCAGTTACATAATCACAAAAAACCGCGCCCGCAGCTAGGAATTCTGGGTCCCCTGACAAAATATCTCCTTTGGCCCCCCCGGTAAGGTTTTCCCATCCCATCTGAAGAAACACAGGATGCCCCCCCCCCCCCCCCCGATAATAAAATTTGCTAAGTTGGGGGGGGGGGGTCGCATGGTAACTGGAAATGTACACACAAATGCCACGAATCACCCCTTTCTTTTATTTTATTAGCTGTAATATTTGGGAGATGTGGCATCTTGAACGCCCCCGGCCAACATTAAGTGCTGTTTTACAGTACATGTTCAAGGGTCTCTGCTGTGCCCCTGACAAAAGATGGCGGGTAGCTGCTTTCAGGATCCTCACCCCCTTACGTCACAAACAGCCCAAACGGCAGCCGGCTTTCTCTGCATTTTTGGGTGCTGAAAGCCTTCATCGGCGTCGTCGCTTTCGAGCGCATGGAGTACATCGAACCGTGAACGGCGAACGTGGAGACGGCTCGAAATGCGGCGATGAGAGCTGCGACACACTTCTCCTGAGATACCAAAAGGATGCAACCAGCTGCCACGTTTAGAAATGACTTCTTTCCCCATTTCAGAGTAAAGATGAAAGGATTTACATAAGCAGCCCCTGCCTCCTTATAGAAACTGATTCAGCCTCCCAAAATATCTTCACCATGGAAACCCATTGTTCTGTTAAAATGGTATTAAAATGAAATTTAATATGTATAATGTCCAACAGTGCTCTTAAGTTGCTTGGTAACCAGCAGTTTTTCTTTGTTTCATAATAGGTCAGCATAAGGCTAAGGGCTTGAACAAGAGTTTCTAAAGTGCTTCTCTTTTTAACCTCCAACCTGACGGAGATATGCATGGCAAGACTGTGGACTGATGAACCTGATAACTCAGCCAGCTTTCTGTAACTTAACCCATGTGGCAGAGAAAAAAGTAAAAAATCTCAAGCCATCACTATTTTAGATTACCATTCACCTTGAAGATCAAGATCAAGGAATGACAGAATGATTTACACTTAACAAGCTCTGAGGAAAGTAATGTTTGTGTAGAGCAGTGTTTCCCAATCCGGTCCTTGGTGGCCCACAGACAGTCCACACTTTTGCTCCCTCCTAGCTACCTGTCAGACAGTCCACATTTCTGCTCCCTCCCAGACCGAACTGGGAAACACTGGTGAAGAGCAATCCACATCTCAGCATGTTTAAATACAGCTGCTTTGCACGCTACTTTAAAGTTTGCAATTTAGCGTGGAAAAAAGCCCAAGAAAAGGAAAATAAATGTGATCTTTTCCAGATCTAAACCTGGTGTTAGATTTCTGGCCCTAAGTCCATATCCTGATCTAAACAAACAGGCCGTGGAGGGAGGGGCAAGTACTCTGACTGACAGGAATGGGGTCAGTAAAGTGTGTGAGCTTTTATAAATGACCAAGCACTTAGCTGAAGTGGCAACGCCACTTGGCAACAGGTCCTGCGAGACGGCAGTAGGGTTTGTCTGCACTGCTGATGAGCTAAAGTGAGATGCCAGAGAAACTCTGATATCCCATGGGTGGCCGCTTAGTGCTCCACCATAATATAACCTAA
This sequence comes from Mormyrus lacerda, assembly GCA_015163995.2. NCBI lineage: Eukaryota > Metazoa > Chordata > Actinopteri > Osteoglossiformes > Mormyridae > Mormyrus > Mormyrus lacerda. The sequence goes on along the minus strand of JAABNX020000045.1, from coordinate 3,274,362 downwards.
AGGTTTTGGGCTTGGCAGTGAAAGAATAAAGTCCACTTGGCACTCGTGAAGAAGCAGGCCTGTAAACAATGTGTGCGGCTAGCTGTGCGCTGCGCAATATTTTTGAACGACATAGCAAACGGCTTGCAGGCTGAGTGCCATTACACACTGGAAGAAATGCATGCATAAAATACTGCATATATATATTTTGCTCCAACAGTGACTGGCAAAAGGGTTCATACATCCGTCACCCCCTAAACATTACAGAATCTCGTCTTGAATTGCCAACTGCTGTAAACCTCATAGTACTTCTGATCTTATCCGTACCTCAAATGTACGGGCTACCTTGACTCAGAAACATGAGCAGGCGTACAGTTACCACGGTACTAGGAATAAATTTACACATCATTCATTCATGGTTCACCTTGGCTTTATCGTTTTATATTAAAATCCGTATTAAAGACAGCAGCCCGATGTGAATGAATCTGGCACTGTTATTCTGAGATGCGCTGTTTTGCGGCTAATGAGGCCTGTTCCATAAGCCAGTCACTTGGCCCTGCACTGCACTGGCAAATCCAGCTGAATAAATGCATAAAATTCCTCCTGTAAATTCTTAATTTCCACCCATCAGTGTATTTATGTATCAATTTGTTCACAGGGATTGAAAATATTGAACATAATGGGAAATAAAAGTTAGTCAGTTATAGGTGTCGATAGAAAACTCATAATATGTGATGTTGAAAATTGTGCAGATAGTATACAACTATACACAATGCAATAGTCTAACCCTGTGAAATAAAATTCTCGATGAACCCTGCTTCAGACTGAACCAAAGGCACTAACTGTAGTATTTACACGCAGTTGCAATGGGATAGACACAGTTTAGTATTTCCATCCATGGATACACAATGGTCCTATTCTATTTGTGGTGCAGCACTGTCTGTTGAGCAGACTTTCCATTTATATTCCTCGTTTTCCACAATATACTGTTTCAAATCTGCTTCTAGTCTATCCATTCTTCCACGATTGCAAAGTGACGCAGGTCTGTACCATAGTCATTTCTCTCGACCGCAAACTCAACTCAAGCAATTAGTTGGCTGTCAGGCAGGGATGTAGAGGGCCAGGGAAAGCTTGATTTTGGACCCTTCAAGGACCTTTCAAATTGGCCCAACAATAGATGGCAGGGACCATTGTGCAAGGACGCTTATGACTGTTCAGAGACGTGCCCGCATTCCAGGCAGCATGGGTATGGGAAGGACAAAGAGACCACAGAGGGCTAAGCTAATGACTTCAGAATCCCTGAGGCCTGGGAGGCGCAGGATGAATTTCTGAACTGTACATAAAGTCTTGGGAAACAACTGAGGATTTTGCCAGTAAACTTTTTGCTTAACCGTGTTTGTAAGTGTCTTAGTGTGCCTCTCTGCACTGAGCACGGCTATCAGATAACACCCAGGCAGAAGTCTGAATGCTATTGTGTCAAAAGTATTTCCTTAAAGCCATCTTTTGCAATTCATACAAGTGGCAAATATTTTAACGGGTGGATGCCCTGGAGCAGAGCAAAATCAGGCACTGGGCCCATCCTGTTACCTCACCTGCGCCTCCATCCTGAGACCGAATCCTGTTTTTCTCCTGACCACCAAAAAACCTCTTAAACCCAGACACCTGATCCAGCAACACATTTGAGTCCTTTCCATGACACGATGCCTGTTTTGTTTTCTTGATTTTTCTGATGCCAAAATACTCGTGTTTTGTTTACGTTTTTCTCTGCTGTTTTTGTTAAACCCATCTCTCCCCTCCCGTACCCAAATGAAGTCACTTCTCCTTCCTCCAGTCCCTGTGTGACGTGACTCGCTTCAGAATTCTGATGCTATCTGATGTTACAACACGGCACCATTCCAACAAGCTGCAAACCAACTCGGCTTTGGAGAAGGACTGTCAAAATATCACATGTACACAGGAACCTAAGACGATCCACTCCCATTTCCCAATGCAAACGCTCATTTTGCTTGATGGTTTGCACACACCCATGGGCGGGAAGGTCTGCTTTTATTTGCATGCCTTGGTATTGGTTAACAGAAAGATGCAAATCAAAATAATGACATCACCATAAATGTGCCACCAACTGGGAGACGCTAAAATGAAACGCCCCAGCTTGTACTTAATGTAAGACACTCAGCATGGTACTCAGAAGAGAAATACCAATATATTACCAGCCGTAGATAACATTTCCTACAAGAATGATTTAATTGGTACCTTATACGCCAATAATTCATTTGTGACAACATATATATAATAGCTGACCAAGGACAATGTATGCCAGTTTACAGCATTGGTCACGGAGTTTGAGCATGAAGACTTATGATGACCTAAACTCCTGGAGTGCATGTGGAATAGAACCAATAGCCACTGAGAATATCATGCAGGTGTGGTATAAAACTTTAAGAAGAGGGGTTCATCTAAGGACAAGAATTTAATAACTTGGTTCTTCAGGACTATGAATATTTTCTGGATGTGCGGATATTCTACACATGGGCCTCATTAAAATCCTTTTCCCACAGTGGAACCCGGTATTGACAAAGCAATATAAGCAGACAACTTGAATAAAAAGGGTGACATTTCATCCTTAGCTCATTAATGTGTAGGTACAAGACAACTGTTTGCATGACAACGCCATATTCTAAAGGCTATCTTTGCCCTCAACAATGGCTTCACAAAATGAATTGCTCATGTGTTTTTAACAGGTTACACTGAATCTGGATGATGGCCAAGCCCTTTGAAGAAGATTCCTCTGTGTAGTGTATTTATGATGAAGAAGGATTTGATTAATGTGATGAAACAGTACATCAGTCATTCAAGACATTCTTGTGAGCGTCAGGACCTGATTGCATCATATCAAGTCATTCCCTTAAATTGACCAGTAGGGGCTCAGGAAGTTGGCTTCCTCACCACATTGCTGTCATGTTAGTACTCAGGTCGCCTCTGACCTACCTATGGCCTGCGCACGTATCCCATGCAGTCGTACTATTGAATCGTAGGTCTACAAGAACACTTCACTTTATGTCGTGTCAGCTCAGCCATATTTCAGGACCCGGAATGAAGAAAAATGCACAACAGCTAAAGATGATGTTAGTTTAGCTCATGCAGTCCACTCAGTGTAAATAACGTAATAGACCATCTCGTTTCCACACACTTCTTCCAGCCTTTTATCAAGTCCATGCCCTTTGTAATACACTCAATGGAAACTAGCGGAACCCTTAAAGAAATTCAAAAAATTCAAAGCAATATCTGCTTATGTCACCTAAACTTCTGATACAGGGAAATTCTACACAATTTTTCCTAACATGGAAATACTGGGGAGGCTTTGTAGCCCGGAGCACTAACCACTTCAAATTACTAAACCATTAACTATCGTTACATCTTACTATAAAACCGTTATGTAGCCCTGCCTTGGGGCAGGAGACTCTCTACAGCTGGGGAATACATGAGCTTTCCATGGTGGGTCAGCTCAGCCTTTCCAAAATGCTTCAGTAAGAAGGTCAAGTCAGTCAGTCTAGGTTAGCAATATCCTTTACAAGGCTTTACGACCAACAATAGATGTTTTTACTATGCGGTAAGATGAGGAAATGTGCTTTGCCTGGTTGGTGCAATGCGAATCTCTCAGGCTGTCTTCTGTCTTTCACTAAACCTAAAGCAATCTTCCAAAGATAAAAGGCTAATCACAGGGAATTCTTTCATTTTGTATGAACTATAATTTATGTTCTCCATTGCCGTGCATGGTTTAAAATTATGTTTAATCTTCACAGGGCCTTGTATTCATTATTTATGCTGTCCACAGGCTTTCTGTGAGGAAGTACAGGGTTGGCCCAAAGATTTTCCTGGGTTTATCTCCATGCTTGAGTCATTTAAATTCCAGCCCTTACTCAGTTTTTTGGAATTTTGTGTGTGACTCTCATCTCCTGTATATTATAATGTTTGGATTTATGTCAATCCATAATTTAAAATGTGTACTCATGCAAAGAAGTGCTCCATCCAAACATGTTTATTTTAATGTAGCTGTTTGGAATATCAAAAAGCATCCAGCTACTGATCAGCTCAAAGCAGCCCCCACCCAGAAGCCATTTACGGAATCCATTAGAGGACACTTTGTAGGGTTAGATGTGTCCCTTGAGGTTCAGTGAGCCCTTCAAGGTGCCTCAAAATGAGTGCCGCAAAGCTGGATATCTCAGAGTACAATAGCTGTGACAGAAACGAGTATCTCACATTCTGTTATAGTATGGATGCCAAATAAGGCCAAGTAAAAGGATTGAAAATAGCCAAACATCAAGACGGCAGTATTGCTCAACATAATCCATTTCGTTGAATATACAAGCAGGGAACAATATGTCTGGATCGGTAGTGAAAGGGTTGTAATTCTATTCCTGAAGAAAAGGAAAAGGCCTCTGTTTGTCAGTATGTCATTGATCACGATGGACTTCATGTTTTGCCGAGCAAACGAGCAGCAGGCTGTGGTGTTTGGCTGAGATGTCTGTTCAGAGCTGTATAGTAAACCCAGCTGTGATGATGGTGGAATAAATGACAAGAATACAGCCAAATATTAAGCTCCACCAGCTGGCTCAGGGGTGACTGAGCAACGACAGGTTAAGACTTAATCAGCCTTCTTTGCCATGGGCAAAATGAATGGAATGAGTGGAATTACATAATTACACTGCTCATATTTTCCCAAGCATTCACACTATGATTCATGCTACTAAAACTTGAGGTACGCAATTCATGCCAGGCATAAGATACGGTGACACAATTGCGATCGCATCCGCGTAAACAAGGTGACACAAGCGTCAACTTAAATTTCACAATTTGTCACGAAAGCTCTCCTCACTTTTCTGACTCTACATTGATCAACCCAGAGCACAAAATGTAGCTTGTTGGTTTAATTTGAACATCTTTGGTTGCTTTCATGCATTGTGATTATTGTAGGGGAAGAGAGCAGATTGGCTTTTTTAAGGTAATTGGCTGAACCAGCAGCCTGGATTCTGATAATGAATGACCACAAAAGGCCTCATAGTGATGGCAAGAGCCGCTGAAGAGTCGAGCATGCAAAGAGCAGCCTTCTTGCCAAAACCGTGCATATTCATTGTCCCGCTATCAGCCACTCCCTGGAAGTATAAACACTGTGAATGCCATGTCCTCAAACAGACTGTAAAGCTTTTCAGCAGACAGGATATTGTACAGAATAAAGAGGTGCTTGGCCTGCCAGACAGAAACAGATGTTAAATGAGCAAAAGAGACGCTCTCCAAGCTCGTGACCCATAAACTCTAGTGTGGAATAAGCTGGCTACTCGCAGCTCTGCGGTGCCGCGCTAATCTATCTGCGACAACAGAAAATCCGATGAAAGCCTCCCGGTGCCACCAGCTTTCAGGCCGTATTTTGCCTTTTCTTTCTGCCTTATGTAACGTCGGCCCAAAATACACGCGTGCGCATGTGACTAAAACCAGAAAGCATGCTGCTGAGCGAGAAGACCTCCTCTGTGCGTGGATTACGGTCAGTCAATCAAAAGAACACAGTGCAGCCCAGCAGAAAATGCTACCACTGTCCATTCTGGTAATACGGGAGGCATTAGTGGCATGACCAGTTTACCGGGTGTGTTTGTAAAAACTACACGTCACACAACAGACAACATATCACATGTAACAGGAAATAAAATGTTGCTAATGAAATGTAACATTATCCACTTTGTTACTAAGTGTGCCTTAGGTTATGGTATTCCGCATGGCAGCCAACGAACAGTGTCAAACAAATCCTCAGTTCAGATGTGAGATAGACTTTAATGAATTTTGGATGGGGTGAATTTCCATTTGCAAATAATCATTTCTGCCCCCTTTAGATTTGTACACACTGAGAACAAAATTAAGCTCTATCTCAATCTTCCTCTGCTTCGACCATTCCTTTCCTCCCACTCTCTTTTCTCTCTAATACCTGCACACACGCACACACACACACACACACACACACACACACACACACTCAAGTTGGTCTTCCTATCTAAATGGGGACTGTCCATTCATTTCTATGGGAAAAACCATAATCCCAATCCAGACACCCTTAACCTCTACCCATCCCTAACCTTAACCATAAGTAACCAACCCAAATACAAGACTTTTGGCATTTTTACTTTTTTGATTGCATTTACAGATTTTTATAAAACTGAGGTTATTCAATTGGGTACTACACTTTGGGGACAATTTGGTCCTCAAATGTGATCTATGCAAACCCACACACACACACACACACACACACACACACACACACACACACACACACACACACACAGGTTTGTAATTATCTTTGTGGGGACTCTTCCTTCATTTCTATAGGGAAATCTCTAATCCCAACCTGACAACGTTAATCCCTAGACGGCCATAACCTTAACCATAAGCAACCAAACAAAATACAAGACTTGTGGCCTTGAATTTTTTGGGGACCTGAAAAATAGTCCCCACAACGTCAAAATAACAGGTCTTTATTACATTGTGCGGAACATTTGCCCATTGGGATTTACAGTATTTGATTTATTTATTGATTTTGAAAGAGGCCCCTTTGTAGGTATCCCACCTAGCTTAAACAGCTAGAAAGGGATGCATGATCTTTCTCCTCCTTAACTATTTACCTCCATTAACTTTGCTCTCTAAAGCTTTTCTGGAAGTGAAGCTTACAACATCATGGTACCCAGCCCATTAAGCATGCAGTGGGCATTCATAAAACGCAGTAATGTGTTTAATTACACAATTTCACAGTTTTCTTGCTGGTATCTTGGATGAATCAATTAGCATCACCCCAGCGGTGGATTTCCTCTATTTATTCAATTAAACCAGTTTGCCCCGATCTAAAAACTGATTTAAGAGGATTAGGGGTTCACAGCTCTGCAGGATGTTTAGGGTCATTACAGTGAAAGTTTCAGGCCGTCCGTCGATCCCATGCAGTTTGTACAAGGTCATTTTGCATTTCAGGCCAAGCACAGAGACGAACCTCATCGTGCCGCGTCTCCGGTGAAACACCATTAAGAGAAAAGCAACAGACTGCATTTGCTGCCATTACGTTCAAGCCTGATGCGAGACAGAGCCGCGCGGCGTTCCGTTTGGGTCGCATGTGGTTACCATGGAAACAAGACTGACCGGTAAGCTCATGATGTATTAGAAAAACACACACGCACTCACACGCCGACGTGCTCAGCCACTTACAGGGGATGTTAGAAGATTCTCTTTTACAGTCAGACTGTGCTGGATACGCAGGGTGTAAACAGATTGGCTTAACCATAAACGCTCAGAAGAATCCTGTAACCAGACGCCCAGTACCTGGGAGTGAATGCTCCCAGCCATGGCCCTGACGCTGACCTTACTTACCTTTTCGCTGACAGACTGTAATTCACAGTGTGGCGATGGCATCCGTGCTTCTTTTGATATTCGATATTCATGGCCGACTTTGACTTTTCTGCGACACATCATTCTGGTGACCTTAACGCATTTAAAAGGTGGTGGTTATGGGCTGCATCTAAAATGTCAGCACAGATTGCAGACTGGAGTTTAACTGCAGGTTAATGGAGATTAAATGCATGTGGGCCTCCATGCTGAGATGACCCCTGTAATATTGCACCCATTTGCAACCTAAGAATTGTTTGACAACAATTTTCTTTGAGATATCATGGTTTGTAGAAGGGCCTTAAAATGCCTCACCATTTGTTACTGAGAAGTAAAACAGCTCCCCTTTAACATTCAAGCATGCAATACTAGAGACCAGATATGGTTTTGCTGCTGTTGTTGACGTTAGGCAAGTGGGCGGAGCATTTGAGGTAGGGGAGTGGCTACTTAAACAACCAGGGCTCTTATCAAAACAACAGGTGCTCAAAGGTGGTCTTGTGGAGACGTTCACGGTTCCAGCTGACTGGCTGCCAGAATGCCTCTGCTCCCCCTGCTCTCCTCTCATTGCCACCCGAGCGGATCTCTTCAACCAGAAACAGCTGAGGCAGGGAGTACGCCAGTCTGGCAAGCAGCACCTAAACAAGCCAGCCGTAATCTCCAAGATCCTCACCAAACACAAGCACAGTCACAGCACGACCACCAATTGGGAAACTCCGCCTATACCATCCACTGCCCCCCCCCCCTCCCCAAAAGCACTCTGGAGGTGCCAGTCAAGCTGAGGAGAAGTTCAAGCCCTGCCCTCCCCAACCAAGGGTCACTGGCACAGACTGGCTGATGGAGGGGATGCACAATGCAAGACTGTATTCCTCAGGAGGATTATTGGATTTAACACCACAACATGAACCACAGGTTTAATGGTCAGGGGAATTAGGAGACCAGATTAAAAAGGATCACAAAGTGCTGCAAGGAGGCTTTTTTTAATTAAACCATGACAGCTGGAAAAAAAAAAAACAAAAAAAAAAACATGCCAACCTGAACAGATTTTATTCATGGGAAATAACTGGAACACACAGTGACACTGCCTTTGCTGAGAAGGATTGGCCTCACAAGACTAAGGATCGCCTGTTGAGTTCACCTTAGGGGTTTGACGGACCTCAATGGCCTCCGTGCAGCCATGCAGATTTGGGCAAGGAGCAGCCAGGGCCCCTCACCATGCCTCATTCCTCGGTGGGCCAGTTGTTGCGGGAGCTAAGCTGACTTTTTTGCATCAATGCTATAAGAAAGGTTTCATTGTTAAGTAGGATGGCATCCTATCCAGGGTGGACCCCAGCTTTGTGCCCGGTGCTTCCTGGCACCGACTCGAGGTGCCCCATGATCCTGACCGGGACAGGACGTTGGACGATGGATGGAAAATATGATCGCTATCTCTACATTACATCTTTCACGCAAGGAGATCACTGGGAATACTTTTTATTAATGCGCCTTATTCTTGTCTGCGGCGAGTCTCCTTCACTTAGCAGAGGCTTCTGGCATGTTAAATATCAAAAAACTAAATTGCCTCAAGGCCACATTTGGAGAAAGAGTCTTCCCTTTTCTCAGGCCTCCCATTCTGAATAGTGAGCTGAAAATGTTGGTTATTTAGTACTGCATATGCAGACTAAGATTAATGAATCAAAACACAGCTACAGCACAATGATGGCAGTTGTGAGGGACATTCCTGATTTTTAGCCGTTACGCTTTTGTTGTCAAGAGACAGGAATCACGGTTTTTTTTTACATTAAGTTCCATTGTTACATTGTTCTGTTTGAGACCTCATAAAAATTTCACGAGTGATGCCACATAAATCTTACTCCTGTGCGGCTTGCGCGTCATGTCACACGAGGCTTTTGTTTTGATTTTTTTTTTTTCTTTTAAGTGAATAAACAAAAATGGAAAACTGGAGTGCTCATCTTTTTGAGCTCATCTGCTGTTGGGGCACACTGTCATGTAGACCTCACTCCAGCGGAGGTCATGATCTCCTTCTACAAATTGACACGAACAGCTTTATTTTTAGGAGAACTGCATGGAAATGGCTAAAGAAGCGCTATCATGGAAAGGACCTTAAATGGAAACCTATGACTTTCTGTTGTCACTTGAATATGTCTCCCTACAGAGGGGGGGCTTCACAGCAACTGCAGAAAAAGCAACAACAACAACAAAAATCATTTGTACTTCCTGAAATTGAAAAGGAAACCATTTAAAATAAGAGGCATGAATCATTCCTAGTATATCTTTATTTTGCGGTTTTTGGGCTATTTCTACACAGGAGGAGTACAAACAGAGAAGTCTATTTGCATTCAGGTCTGGATACATATACTGATCCACTTTTCAGCTTTACAGTGAGACGTAGAATCAGCTATAGTATCCTAGGGACAGATTTCATCGTGGCAGATGTCAACTGGGGCTTTCATGCTGTCAGTTTAGGTCTTCTGGGGCAGGTAAAACATTTTAGCCTTAGAATTTTTTTAATGCAATGAATTACAAGAGGTACAAGATTGGGCATACCCTCATTACTATCTCTGATGCCAGGCATGGATTCATACAGCCATGAAAGCCCCATTGCGAGGATGATCCTGGGATGATATCTGAACTGTGGGGCCAAAGGCTCGACTCCGCAAAGACGTAGGCTCAAATTCGGCTCAACCCTAGCATACAACGCTTGTCTATTAACTCGCTTTCTGCAGGTAATAGGTAGCCAAGCCTCTCCAGGCAGCTCTTTGTGTGCCTGGACAGCACTGTGCGCCTGTCTGCTGCATGTCATCGTTTGGGCTTCACAGAACCAAGTCCTCAAGCCCTCCTGCATCTATCTTTTCCAAATATCCACTGCTGCTATCGAAGCAGCAGCTGCAGTCTTGAGAAAACAGTACACTCCATGTCTGTAGGTATCTTTATGGGAATGGATACTACCACTGGTACAAGACTAAAATGCAAAATAAAAGTAGATCAAAATGACATGATTCTGGTCTGTAGCGGAGCAAAAGGACGTCTCCCTCATATCGAAAATGCAGAGGCAGCTTCGGGTTTGGAGAGCGACAGTGGGTGGAAGAGAGAGGAATACCGGATCCAGAACTCCATCCATGATCCCAGCGGCTGCGAATTCTAGACCCAAATCCTACATTTGCTCCCACAAGAGCCAGCAAGTCTATTTACAGGGGTCTGAGGTCAATGGTCCTTCACATGTGTTTGCCGTTAATAAGTGAATAGCGGGCTGGCAGTAAGCAGGAGACAAGCGCAGGAAATGCAGGCTGCATTAATGCTTCACTGCTGCCCGCAGGTACGGCACTACAAGTGGCGCTAGCGCACATCTGCAGTGGCTCATAAACGCCAAGCCCACTTTGGGTTAAAAAAAACCTAACTGGAAAAGGACAGCGTTTGATCTGCCAGCTTTGAAGAGGGACCATGGACCTTGCAAAAGCTGCAGTTAATGCTGAGCAAAGCGATGTACTGATCTCATTAAATACTCAGCAAAAGGCACAGTGTGTGGGGGGGCAGGGGGTCAGGGGTTGTGGGTGGGGGTTGTCAATCACCAATGTGAGAAGCAAGGTGGAGAACATGGGCCATAAGTCCTGATGCAGGGAATCCATCAGGAGCTGCAAACGGTTCCATAAATAAAAGCCTGTCACTTATCTATATTCGATACCCCAGTGTGTCACCTGGCAATGATAAGGAGACAGCTACCATTCTGTCTTGACAGTGTGTGCTTCATCTGGAACATAAATTCAAGCCTTTTAGAAATGCTCAACTGAAATAACACACAACTCTTAACTGTATTTCAGCAGCTCCAATCCAGCAAGATGGCTCCCAGCTACCTGCTTGTTTGAGCACCTTTTAGCAACGCCAGTCTCCTCACTGACTGCCAAGGATATTACAGCCTCACAGCAAACTGAGCATCATTCTGAATGTGCAGCACTGTCTGCGATCGCTCAGGCATCGCATGGTGGCAAAGCACCGCAACGCGGTGACAGATATGCCCTTCATCTTGACGCAATCTTCGCGGGTACGATGGACTAGCGAGGACGAACACTGAATTCACATAAACAGGTGGTACAGCGTTACGATAAGGGCGGGTGAGAGAGTGTGTGTGGACATATCAGAGCCTGAGGCCGGACACGGGCCCGTGCACACGGAGCACAGCCATGTTGGCATCCGCCCACGGAACTGAATCCACATTGTGTAGATTCAGCCCAATAGGCAGAAAGCCTCCAAAGGCTGCAGGGAATATGGTCACTGATGCTGAGTTACATCTTGTTCTAACACCTCCAAAAAGCTGACTGAATTCTGGGAACATGACCTTTGGCATCAGGCAATGTTCCTGTGGAAGATACAGAAGAGTAGCCGTGTTATGCATCTACATGCCCTTACAGTCATTCATGTTAGCCACCTCTGGTACTGGAATTCCTGCCCACGTTCCCTAAACCAGCTGCTGACGTACCCCTGTGTTTCTGTCACCTCTGTGTTGTATTATTTTTCACTAAAGCTACTCCTGTTTTTCACCCTTATGTACTGAAAACAGCATCTTGCAGGACCACGTTTCACTGTAAGCTGTACAAGGTGAACTGACACTAAACCACCGAAACGGAATTAGTAGATTTCAATTAAAATGCTTTTCCAGAAAGCAGGATCTTCACCATTCCACGCATCTGGGTCGATCTGCACATTGTGGGTGTTTTTCTTTTTTCTTGGATGAGCCTGGCAACGGCACTGCAGAGTCGTCCTGCCTGGCCGCCCACCCTGGGCCGACTCGGGCCGATGCTGGGGCTGTTCCCGCGCGAGCCCGGAACCGGGGCCAAAGCGATGACACCGCGAAAGGCTCGCGTCTGTCGGCCTGCGGCCATCCCGCTGCTGAGGCAGCGATCTCCACAGACAAAATTCCTGTCAGCATGGAGCACGAACAACGGTCTGTCTCATGGAGCAGCCTGCTTTCCGTCAACCGCCCCTCTTCCGAGGACCTAGACCACTAGCAAACAGTTCAGCTTTGGCTCAGCACCAATGCCAACTTTAGCCCAAACACCCCGAATTTGCCTGACCTCTCCTCTGTTAATTAAACAGCACTTTGTTTATATGTTTCCATGCTTTATGTGGTATTTTATTTTTAGTAGCAACATGCCAACGTAGCTGCACAATGCTGCACAAAACGTTTCCCTGTTTGCGTAGCTCTAACCCTACCCTTTATCTACAGACAATACAATGCAAAAGACTTAGGCAGTCAAAAAAAATGATGTTAAATGACCTTCATGTTGGTGTAAAACCATAATACTACGACACATGACACTATATCAAAGCGTGTCATTTCCCAGCCCTGCAAACATCCAACACGCCTGTGTATTTTTTTGACTCGTCCGCTAGCGCGCCATCTTTGGCTATTCAAAACCTCACCGAGTTATTTAACTAAGTTAATGGAGCTGGTGGTGAAATTTAACAGATACGTGGAATGGCTGAGGTGCCTCTGAAGCAGAACTTGAACGGAACGGTCTTCTTCTAGCCATCCAACACAACATGAGCAGCCTAACTTTTTTTATAGAAGAAATTCTTGGTTTTACTGAGTCACTCTTAAGCACATGTTCTAATGTTAAATTGCATTTTCTTTCTGAGGAAATATATACTTACTATGTACAGTAGATAAATAGCTATAAAGATTTCCCTTGACTACCTATTTTGCACACAATGTGAATGGTGTGTAAGTGTCTCTCTAAGTGTAAAAACTATTTATTTTTCATCAGGCATTTTAGGTATCTTATATCTGTGATTTGTTTAATGTTCATGAAGGTGTAGTACGCACTTCTATGTTTGAAAGCATCCGGCAAATGGTAGGAGCGTCGGTTTCAGCCGCATTGAGCCGTACCACAGAGGACAGGTTCCGGAATCCGGGCTAGATTACTTCCAGCTGTAACAGCCACACCCACGCATGTGCATAAACATACATGCACGTGTACTTACCGGCCATCTCCAGCTATGATGTCAATGAGCTAGACTCATGAAGCGAAGGGCATCTAGCAGAGGCGGATTGTGTCTCTAAGCGTAAGATTTCTATTTTGTTTTTCGCACCTTATTGGAGCCCTTATTGCTCCAGCACGCCATCCTGTGGCTGACGTACCTGATCACGCCACCAGGCTGAATCCATGCACAACTTGCATCTTTCAAAAATAAATTTGCCTTCACAGATTTAAACTGGACGCACCAGGAGCAGAGTCCCTCACACCCCCTTCATGTGGCATACAGGCATTGGGTGACTTGAAATTCATTCTGCCCGTAAAAAGCATTTTTGGATGCTCTTGGAGTCTGTGTCATGGACAGATGCTGGTGCCTGGTGGTGTCTGGATGGGTGTAGGCGGCGCTTCCGCTGGATGACAGGTCCTAATACAGGGCCCTTGTATGTTCACCACTGAGATCGACCACCCCCCCCCAACCACACCGCCCCCACTTTAGAGACAGACTCACCTGCACCCCGCAGGCAATGAGAATCTACTTGGCTGCATGTGATACACAAACCTCTGAGCCATAGAATGACCCTCCCCCACTCTCAGTCAAAGACTATGGGGACAATGGGCTAGGAGGACCTTGCCACACTTCCGTGGGACAAAGCCGGAAATGTGCTGGATTATGGGTATGTGCTGAGCCCACATCTGTGTCAGCCAAGATTCAACCCCCCCGCCCCCCCACTGT
>JAABNX020000045.1:3235831-3260168 GCA_015163995.2 Mormyrus lacerda | reverse complement strand
CCACTGTCCCGTCACCCCAACCCCATCCCCCACCCAGAAGAGAAAAAAAAAACCAGCAGACGGAGATATTCCCCAGTGCCCCAGAGCTGGAGGGGCGGAGTGCAGGGGGAAGAGACAAAGCACCCAGAACAAAACGGAGGGTCCGATCTGTAAAGTGGACCGGAGGCCAGCAATTACGGCAGAAAAAGGAAGCGGCTCCTCTCAATCGCACAAGGACAAAAAAATAAATAAAAAACAGGGGACTCATATAGAGGAATATCCGATTTCCCCATTGTTTGTGCTGCTTGCTATTCACTTCCCTATGGTTCACAGGGAAAACGACGCACTTGGGTAGCGCAGGTTTGCTGGGCGCACGTGTGTGCCCGCTGGAAAGCCACAGACAATGGTCGCCGCTGGGTTCCCATGCCAGCTAGAGGTGGGGAGGAGCATGAGATCTGAAGAGGCTCCCGTGCCATTCATCCCGAGTGCTGGGCTCCCTGCCGCTTCTCTTAAAGCCTTTCAAATCCTTCCTTAGCTACTATGTTTCTCTCTGATCCCGCATGCAGCGGGGCAACTGTAATCCAAGCAACGCATTCCGGCGCTGGATAAAGCAAAAAAAAAAGTGAACATATCCCCACGACCTTTGACCCTACCTCATGAATATAAAAGGAAAGCAATGGAGAGAAAGTGGATCGGCAGAATTATATTTATGTGTGGGTCACAGCAAGAGGGGTATTGAAAATATATAGTAATCCCTTTTCTCCTCGGGCGCAGGACTGTTTTAACAGCACACCGCTGTCACAGACTGGTTGGTTCAGTTACAAACGGACTGGTTGAAAAGCCAAAGGGCGAACTCACAAGCTACGCCAAAATCTCTGACACATGGGGATATGAAACTGGGGTATCAAATGGCTGCCCATTGCTCAGACCTTGCTATGTCGCTTATATCTGACATCCACATTCCAGCTGGCCGAGCTCCTTTTCAACTGGTTATACTCCCACAGTTATGCCATTCCTGGCTGACTCAGTTTATCCATATAGGTAATTTGGCACAGAGCTACGGCATAATGGAAGGACGGTTACTTGGTGGTCAGTCGCCTTCACAATATTCCTGGTGGTTCGTTTGAGAACAGAGGGAGGCTTGTTGAAAAAAAAACCTTGAGGAAATAGCAGTTAAGGGCGGTGTGTGGCTCTGTGGGCAAGGATGCTGTACCCTTGATCAGGCCAGTTCAAATCCTGTGGTCGGCAGAGTGATGTCACTGTTGGGCCCTTGAGCAGGGCCCTTAAGCCCAATTGCTCCAGGGACTGGGTGACCCTCCTTCCTCAATTGTACGTCGTTTTGGATAAAAGCTTCTGCCACATAGGCAAATGCAATATACCACTTAATTTCACTGGAATTAAAGATGACTTAATGACAAGTCAAATAGTCTCAAGTATCTCTTATCGTGACAGTGTGGGCACATTGTTCACAATAACATTTAGTCCTCCACAATCTCCATCATCTAATGGATCCAAATCCTGAGGCAAGTTCTGAACATGGGCGGGTTAGTAACAGCAGTAATTACACAAAGCCCGGAAGGTCTCTCGATCATAAAAACTTAACAGAAACTAAAATCCAAACGTCTTTTCACAACAGTAAAAACAAGACAGCAACTGGCAGAACTATTCTGGATAAGTAGAATATCTATAAATATTCATAAAATGATTTGCTTTGTAAATTAAGGGCTAACAACCCGACTTTTTAAATAAATCACAAGTCATGCTGAATAATCTCTGAGAGTAATCACTTTAAATTAGACTGAATCAACTTCACAGTCAGGCACATGGTAATTTTCATCAAGGTCTACAATGGTGCATTGCTGGGCCTTGTTTTGGTGCTGCTGTTGTCATAAAAGTGCTTTTTGGGTCAAGCAGTCTTATAATGACCATCCATTCAAACAGCTTTGAATATTGCCATTGATAGTCTCCTGGGGCCATTTGCTCAACATAATCCCCATGTTGTTTTTTATCCCACAGTCAGCAAACTATAGCACATATCTCCCAGGCTTAACGTCTACCAACAACATTTGATTTCATGCAAATAGGGAATAGATAGGTTGCCTCTGCTAAAAGGAAGTTTTAGACTAGAACATTGGTGTAAGACTTTTCCACCACAAGGACAGTCACACGCATAAATTTAACCAGTAAACCTGAAAACACTTGCCACATGTACTGTAACAGATTTACAAACTGTTCCTGATTTTGGATTTTCCTGTACTTGGGCCTCTTGCCTCAGCAAAGGAACAAAACTAATGGAATCTCTCTCAAGCCACCGCTTTCCATACTGTCTTCACGATAATTCTACTGAGCTCAAGCAGTGCGTCTGCTGTGAACATGCGGACCAGTCACACAAAGCCCAGCATCCATCATTTCCCAGCTTTTAGGTTCAGCATGAACAGGTGTTAGCTCTGCATGTGACTCGATTAGTCAACATTGTGTTTTACTTTTACAGAAGTGTGTGTTTTAAATATGAACAGCGGCTCTTATTTGGCCATTTGAAATCCTGCTCCTTGAATTACTGTTACAATACTTCACTTTTTTTCTTATCTGGAATAATATCAAGAATGCAAAAAGCATCTACCTGGCCAAATGTCATCCTGTAGTTTTCTGCTTATTCGTTTACTTTGTCTGGGCCGTGGCAGATTTGCAATGCAAACACATACAGGCTCATACAGCCTATTTCTCCAGCAAAAGTCACATGATCAAATCACACTAAGGGCCTCATGTCAAACAAAAGACCCAAGAGGTTGCTTGCCATCTGAGGAGTGGGAGTGTGAGTGCTTCAAGGGGGCCGCCGACTGATACCCCACAGTGTCAGCAATGTTTACATGCACACCTCACTCCGCTGATGATGTCACTGGCTTCTGTGAATCAAATGGAAACAGTGAGGTGTTCTGGCCAATTGAAGACCTCCCTGAAAAAAAAGATTGCATACTATTGGCTGTATTTTATCAGTGGCCAACTGTTTTTGTTATTATAAGGGCCATGATGGATTAATACTTATACTTACAATACACACCTGCATTACAAAACATGGTATTTAAGGTTTGGTTCTCTATAATATTATTATAAACAGTATTTAAAATATTTCAACATCTATACTTGTTTTTCCAATCATACATTAATATCGATGGTTTAATTTAGAACATAAGAAATTCACAAACGAGAGGAGGCCATTTGACTCATCAAGCGATATGACTATACTTAGAGCACTGTTGTATCATTTTAATTACCATTAATGAATATTCAATTAGAACAGAATCTGACCCTATTTTCTCCTGTATATGTGGCATTGATTACACTGGCATCAAATCAAAATAACAATAATATCCAGAACTGGATATCAGTATACTATATGTGTTTTACATTTATTACATAAATGTTTTGAAAATATGTTTGTATCATTGAGAAGGCAAGAGGTAACATATTCTGAAATTGCGTCTCACGTACACTTCACAAATCTAAAGTAGATAAAATATGATTTTAAAGGAAGAAAACTACAGAGAACCAAAAACATTATTCAATATAATCTTACCACAAATCTGAATCAAAATGTAACAATGGCTATGATTATGTGCATAGGCCACACAATTGTTGTCACACTTCCCCGTAAGATTCTCATATTCTTTAGTAGAGCACTTTTTGCAGAACTGGATCCTGTGACCAGGGGGGAAGTTGACTATAGAGATGGTCAAGTAAGCAGGTTTCACTGAGCTAAGGGTCTTTAAAATAGCATACATACATCACATGAATGCAATTACAAAAGGAGCATTTAAAATTGATCAAATATGAACTTGACAAATTACATTTTATAAAACTTTTTGTACTTTATTCACATTGCGAAATATACCCATGCACTTAACATCTTGTTAACGATTGTGCTTGACTGAGTTTGTAGGTAAGGGAGGGAGGTAAACTTGTTGAATCATAACAACTCAAGGTATATTCGATTAACAGATGTGTCCTTTCTCATGTAAATAAAACAAATAGCAGCACGTTAATAAGCGCACATAGCAGTGGCCAATTCGTTGCAATATAAATAACTTTATCAGCCACTTTTCCCTTTCCCTCCGTATACTTTTTTGAAACCACAAAGTTGTAAGTCTTTTCATACTTGTGTTTTACCAGACTGCCATGAGAATTGTGTGTAAATAAAGCCAAAAATTCATTGTTATTTCCATAATGTTTGGGATCCTTAAAGTTTTCCAGAACTGCGATTCGGCCATATTAGTAATACAAAAAAATCGAAAATATACATTATAGTTATTAATTCCGGAGAGATTTTCTTTCATCTAGTGCGACCCATCTTTTGTTGGCCATGTTTTACTTATATCGCTTTCTCCATGAACCATGTCCATTTTTCTCAATGTCACAGAGTTAGTTCCGCGCCCCCCAAACTTGCTTCTCCCGCATCACACGCGCTCGCGAGCATATGCCCAGAAAAATCCGAATTCTCTCTCCCATCTCATCTCACTTCACATTGTCCCTGCGCCTTTGTTGCAGTCGCCTTCCCTCGGCAGTTGTTGCGCTCAGCCGGCGTGGGGAGCGCTGCTTTCTGCATGTCACATCTCCCCTTTCTCTCGCTTCAAATTTGGCTTCGCCTCAGCCAATGAAATCACCATGGAAACGACATGATCCCCCAGCTACACGAGAGAAAACGCAATTTCTCTTCTACGTTAGAAAGAAGGGGCATCCTATATACCCCAGCAAACCATAAAACCAGAATATGTAAATGATTAAAATAGTCGATTGCATAAAACGCCATAAACGTATTCGAAGATATGCGTACATATAGATCATTTGTGCCCTTTCAATGAAACGTTTATTATACGGTTATTCCATTTTATTTGCTTTTTATTAGTACTCGTCGTCCCACCCTCTGCCATTTTCTTTGGAATAGCGGGGTACTTAAATATTATTCGTTCATTTACTACCTACACGTACGAGTTTCATAAAAAAACGGCGCTTCATTTGCAGCATAAATTTAAACCTGACTACTAACAAATTTCTTTCTGCTTCATATAAACATGATCTGGCAACTAATAAAACTACAAACTTGACGCTATTTCAAAACAGTTTTCCTTTTTCCTTAAACATATGGATGTTGTAGCCCACGCATAAATTGTGTTATAGGAATGTTTTAACTTCCACAAGATGGTGGGCTACAGTGTGTGGGTATGGTGCCATTTGCTCAGAAGCCCCATTTTCATTGCCTTATATGACAAAAGCTGAATCACATTGCTTTATTCTAATAAAATAAAACGTCTATTAATGAACCATGCATGCCTGTGGAATCACATTTTTGGTAAACTGCAAAATTTTGGTATATTTCAAAATTAACAGTGACTCCAAATCCAATTCAAAAATCAGAGGCTTCATTGCAGCCTTTACTGCAAAACGCACTTGGCTATACGAGTAACATTCGAGGGATTATCGAAAAATGACGCACCGTTTTCTTTAGATGCAAAAGTTATTCAAAATTACAATTCACGGTTCCATATTACAAGTCATCAAAATAAAAAAAATCTAATTTCACTTCGTTGTATTAAGACGAACCACACGACCATTAAGCAATTAAAACAACGAAGTCGGTTTTCTCGCCGATTAATGAAACGTATTGTAAATCCGAATAACATATTTTAGAATTCATTTCAACAGATGGATTTCTAATAATTACATATTTGAGTGTGCATAATAAATACTTTTTGCATTTAACTAATCATTTAATTGGGAAAATGTTGCCGGGACAAGTCGGTTTTTTCAGATTTGTAACAATCTGCTTTGCTCCATTGTTCGCTAGCAATCGAAACCTCGCCCTCTTTCTGACGGACGTTTTTTGATTGGCTGGCTCAGAGTGGGAATTGCGTCACCGCCCGGAATGCCCATTCATCTGTGCACTTGGGCGTTGGACTCCGCATCTTATTAGCAACAAGGGAAATTTCTCCATTTTCCATCCTGTCTACAGCCACACAGCCACAAATCTGGGATTTTTATTACTTCTCTTAACTTGGCAGGTTTTTTTTTGCAAATTTCCCATTTTGATCACTGCGACTGGACATTGATTACCTATAGAATAAACTTTGAAAAGGGGGCACCTGTACAGACCTTGCTCATAGGAAAGAGGCTTGTGGTCTTTGTTCGTGTTTTTGGATCAGTTGAGTTTCTTTGTTGGACGGAAAGCATGGGAGCGCAATTCTCCAAGACCGCTGCAAAAGGCGAAACCGCAGCTGAAAAGCCGGGGGAAGCGGCTGCTTCACCCTCTAAGACAAATGGGCAGGTAAAAGCTGTTTGATTGTACGAGACTTACGTGAATTTTAATATTTAAATATTTTTGTGGTTTTGTGTGATGGTGCGCTCTCTGCGCGTTATCTTGGGGAGGTTTCTCCAGACGCGCGCCGGTTAAGCGCGGATTGGATTGAACCACGCTTTCTTTACAATTAACTGGGGATTTTTGGTCAATTTCGGAGGTCGATGCCTCGATTTAATTGGAGAATGTTCTCAGTTTTTGTATGAATTTCTGGTCGTTATTTGGAAATTTACACGACAGTTGAGTGGTGTGTTATACATTTGAGTGTTAAAAAGCATTTTTTGAACTGTGTACGCGTGTTGAGCTTGTGATTCCGCCTGCTGCGTCGTCTGATGGCGCGGTTGGGGTTCCAATGTTGACTCGTGTCACAGAGACTAGAAAACGGGACAAGTTGACCGACTGCTGAATTTAACGTTTCGCTTTTGTATTGAGGGGAGAGGAGTGTGAAACCGTGCTTGTTGAGCGTGCAGTGAAGCGACGAGGAACACGGGCAGCGGGTTAGATGGTTCAGCGCGACAGTAACAATGGCTTGCCACGATCTGGTTTACCACGCCTTTTGTTACGGATGCACGGCTAGAGATGCTTACTATAACCAGAGTGTTTGGGGGGGGGGCTCTACTCTTACTGTCGCCTTTCAGCTGTCCGTTTAAGGCGACTGCTTGATAAAGGATCATATGGGTAGTTGTTAGCCTCTCTTTAATTTTCAAGAAAAGTCTTCTTTAAGTGAAGGCTGCGTGATCTGGGGTATTAATTAGCATCTGCCGTTTTAATGAGCATCTGCTCTGTTTTGGCGCTGCACTATTGGTGGATCTAGGTCGCCCCCTAGAGGAGGCACGGTCATCCATCTGTGGCTTTGCAGATGGAGATTCCAGATTGGATAATCCTCTTTAAGAAGGAGGATAACCGACCGTCAATTGTTGCATTAATTATGAATCGGACTATCCCCAATTTAAACATTAACTTTCTTCTGTGCAAGGAGCTGAACAGGTTTGGGATGAGGACTGAATTGAACCACCAGTTTGTGGTGTCTACTGCCCCTACTGCTACTTGGTGGTACTGCAGAGTCTGGAATTTAAAGATGAGGTTTGCAGACACATTAAACGCTTCTTTTTTCTACAGGAGAATGGGCACGTGAAAGTGAATGGAGATTCTTCTGCTGCGGCAGAGGCAGGCAAGGAAGAGGTGCAGGCCAACGGTAGCGCTACGGCTGAGGAGAGCCCAAAGGAGGAGGCAGAGCCAGCAACAGTTGAGGCAGCCAAAGAGGAAGGGGACAAGGAGAACACCGAGGCTGTTGCCCCAGCCCCCGAGGCCGATGGGGCTGCCAAGACGGAGGAAGGTGCCACACCTTCCACCAGCGGTGAAACCCCTAAGAAGAAGAAGAAGAGATTCTCTTTCAAAAAGTCCTTCAAGCTGAGTGGATTCTCCTTTAAGAAGACCAAGAAGGAGACCACTGAAGGGGCAGAGGGTGAGGCCGAGGCTGCCACAACCTCCACGGAGGAGGCAAAGAAGGAGGAGCCGGAGGCCAGTGCCACCGAGGAGGCCAAACCCGCAGCAGAGGAGGCTGCAGCATCTGCCACTGGCGAGGAGGCTAAGGAGACCACGACCACACCGGAGGCTAAACCCGAGGAGGTGACGACCCCTGCGGAGGAGCCGAAGACGGAGACCGCTACCGAGGAACCGAAGGAGAAGCCCGCGGAGGAGAAAGCTACCGAGGAGACCAAGCCAGCTGAGCCAGAGGCACCCAAGGCAGAGGAGCCGGCACCGGCCACCCAGGAGGCCGTGCCCAGTCCAGAAGCTCCAGCTGCTGAGTAAGGGTGCCAAACATGAAATTGAGGAAATGTGGAAAAAAATTAAAAGGTGGAAAGAGATAATCAAAGACACTTTCCCTGTTTGTATGTCGGAGTGGTGCCAGGTCCTGGCTTTGGAGAACTTGTCTACATCCAGGGATATTTTAAAGCTTTTCTTTTGTTTCCCCTACAACCCCCACCCCCCCCAACACACACACACCACAAAACCCATCTCGCTCCATGCTTACTACCATTCCATGGGGCAGAGAGGTGGGTGGCTTAAGTAACACGGGGAAAATCGCATCCACGCTCTGCCACACTTTTTTTTCCATCAGTATTAAACGTTTCCCCCTCCATCTTTTCTGCAAAATGTAAACTTTTCAATGTATGGACATGCCCATGGTATGAAGGAGGTGGGTGGTCAGTCAATATGTAAATGAGGGGGTGGGTTTGAATGAGGCACCTTTTGTGCCTGTGGGACATGCTACAGGTTGGTGTAAAGGATAGTCTTAATGATCTTACAGGAGCCTATGTACCATGCCGTGTACAACACTAAGTCTTTTTTTTTTATTGGAGAAGACAAGATACAATTCCCAGAACTAGATTTAGAAATCATTTTAACAACCATAGCCTTTTCACTTCTCATTAGCTGTACCAGTCAGTGAATCAGTAGAAATACGCGTTGTATAGGCTTTATTGTTTATTGCTGGTTTTATGACCTTAATAAAGTGTAAGTATGTATAGGCGGGGTGTTTTTAACTGTGATTATTGTACAAATGAAATCTTGATCTCAAGAAGCACATGAAGTTCGCAGCTCTTTTTTCCACCCTGCTCATTTTTGTAAGATAACAAAAGACAAAGTCATCCTGGAAGAACCTTTTAAGCAATTTTGAACTCAACCAAGCTGTGATAAGTGGAATGGTTACTGTTTATATACTGTGGTATGTTTTGATTACAACAACTTTTTTTTTCTTTTCTCAGTGGTCTTTGACAAATTTAAGGAATCTCTATCAGATGCAATGTTTGTGTAGCATCTTGTCTCTTTCTTTTGTAAATACTGGACAAGCTTCGACCAATTTGACTTAGAGATGGAATGTAACTTTGCTTACAAAAATTGCTATTAAACTCCTCTGCTTAAGGTGTTCTAATTTTGTGAGCACACTAAAAGCAAAAATAAATGTGAATAAAATTTGAGCTTTGTCCTTTTTATTCTGGGAGTGGTGTGATTGTCACTGGTGGCTTAATTGTAGGCAGAAAGTTTGATACTATTGTTAAGTTTTATTTTTCAAGCCTGGCTCATATGATCGCTAGAGATCCATTTAGGGGGTTGGGGATAGAGGCTTGGACTTGTTCAGTTCAAAAGCAGCTGTCAGGCCACATATGCAAACTCATGTAATCAACTGCTTTTTGTAGTTAGATAATTCACAATAATGCCATTTTGTGCATTAAAGGGAGACGGTTTAAATCTCTACACACTTTAATGACCTCAGTTCCCACCACTGTGGCTGAAATTGTCACATGCAGAGCTTAAATGAATTCTCATTGGCTTTCCTGCTGGAGGGCACTATAGGGAACATATGTGCAAACTATCAGATGGTCAGTGACTTCCAGTACAATCAAGTGGCTCCTTACCAAACATGATCTGCATTCTGCAGATTTGGGTTATAATTGGTATATGCAAATGTATTTTATCATACCAACACATCTGAGTTTCTTAAATATCCCACATAAGCAAACAAATCATGACAGTTCCGCCTGTTTCAGATTGAGTTCCGTTATCCTGTAAAAGCTTGTATTCTTCTGCATTTTTATGCACGCATTCCTTCTTAATCAATTCCAGAAGCCAGAACACGTTATTTCCAGTTGTCCGTGGTAGTCCAGGGTCAGCAATTAATACCGAGCCAAAAGGCAAAAACGGTGACAGGTGTGGGTGTTTCGTGAGTGATGCCGCCCATCACGCGCGTACGAAACGCTGCTCGCGCGACACCCCGATTCGGTGCCAGCCAATCAGGACCGAGCACGCATTCCCACGATCAGAATGGCGCCAGAGGTGCCGCAGGCTTATGTAGCACACTTGTGCCCTGTTTCAGATGTTACGTAAAATTCCCGTACCGTTATAAAGCAACTAAATGCTAGAAGTAGCTAAATGAACTAAATGATTCGTCAAAGCCAGAATAATGGTAAAGGACATTGAAGCACTTTTCATTTCATACACAGTAATTCCTGAAAACACGTTTTACATGTAACACGTGACATGGTGCAGATTATAGGCAATATTTTCTCAAATTCATTCTCATAACGGAAACGAAATTTAAAAGCACACATTCGAAACTATCGATTTGGTGGCCATTCCCTTCATAGCCATTTTCAATTCCCTCACAAGGCACGTAATAATAAAATTGGATATGTAGTCACGTACTCACAGAATCTGCCTATATCTTCACCCGGGAGGGGGTGGGAGGGTACTTTTGGATCTGTTTTGAAGGAGGTAAAATGGCCCGCTGAGCTGTTTTTCTCACCACACGGTGATATTACGGTTTCCGTAAATTTAATACAAACAAATGGAGATTTTGTATACAGCGATGCTGCTCATACATCAACACAACTGCTGCTCAGACGTGCGTTACGTGTCCGTCGAGCGCGCCAACCATTCGCCGGCATCGCACGCGCAGCCCATCGGTTTTCAATCGCCGTACAAGGTTCCCGAATGAATTGCAGGGTCGCCATCATTTTCGTTGTATACGCGTTAATGTCATAAATAACTGTTCATTTCAGATCAGTAAATTAAATGAATGTCCCTCTATTTTTTTTTTAAAAAAAACACAAGGTACTGTTTCACGTTTTTAAAAATGAGCTCAGCACAACAAACGCCCACGTTTCTCATACAACCAGATTTCTGCACGTATCTACTTTTTCTAAAGCCAAAAATCTGAGGGTTCTGCGCCACCTTATGGCACAACATGATATTGCACTACAACGTAATAGTCTGTAGAACGGATTAGCTACGTACACAAACAGCCATTTAGCTAAATGATTGACGGCTTCGGGTTAAGTATCAGGTGCCTGGCAGGCTTCAGGTTACAAATCCATTCTCTTTAGGACAGCAATGTTCCAACAGATCGGCAGCAAGAACAATAACAAAAATAATCATTTGGCCTGCCAGTATTCAGAAAAGACCATTTTAGTTAAAATCCTGGAGGCTATGGACACAAGTCAGGGAACAACCTAGGATGGGGCACCAAATCATCACAGAGATCAGCATCTCTTGAAAAACAAAATGAAAAGAACGTTTAGCTTCTTGTGTGCCAGTCAAGTTGATAGGTAATATTACCTTACATTTTAGAGCTTTCTCTCTTTTGGGGAAGTATCTTTATTGAACACCAAAACAGTCCATGGGGCCACCATGCCATTTTCTCTGTTAATGTAGCCTCATTAAGGAAAATCATTAACAAAAGGCAATTAGAGAGTGCAGGAGGCAAAGGCATGATTCCTTCTCCGGGGATGGGCAAGTGAGAAAAAGGCCTGTAGTGGCAGAAAGCCATGCGTGGTTCTCAAGGGGAGTTTGATTGATACTGTAGAGCTTCTGCCAGAAGGCAGCCATGCTGAGTCTCCCACACAGCTTTGGGGCAGCGATACCAGTCACATGACCAACAGACCAAGGGCTCACAGTGAACCTCCTACAATCACTTCAACACCCCCGACAGAACAGACCGTCAGCCAGCACGTTCCTGCATAATCTACGTGAAGACAGGCGACCAGCTGAAAATATTTGGACTAATGAGTGACTCAATATTTTCTCAAGTGCTTTGCTGGCCAATGGAAAACTCCCGATCCCTTTCATCATATGTCCAAAGGGTCAAAGGGGAGGTGGTGGAATGGAAAAATAAAATCTGTTGACAATGGAATGGAGCAAGAATAAGACTGACATGTACAGCTGGGAAAACTTAGGGAAATTCTATCAATTGTTCATTTACAATTTAATTCGGTTGTGCAGGCTTCATTCCAAATATCATGCAACTTCACTACCTAACAACTGAAATTCCTACAGGTTTTAATCGCAGGCATCATTAAAAATCTGCAAAAGGCAACAACACCCTGCAGCACCCTCTTGTGGGTGATACAAAAAATACATTTTACATATGAAAAAAAGACATTATGATTTTGGTCACATTAAGAAAATGGAAGAAATAAATATTTCAGTATAAAACATTTAATGTGCATATTCAGAATATCAAAGTCAACATTTCGTTCTAAAAAACATTTTCTAAAAAAAAAAAAAAAAAACATACAAGTACAAATGGATAGAAAATGTTTTCGAAAATTACAATAAATTCAGTAACATGAAGGAAAAACTGATTTCCTTCAGTAAAATCGCCAGTATAAAACACAGTTATGAGTAATTTAGCTGCGATGGATAAATATGTTAGATCGATGACCGCACAGCAAATAAATACATCAGTGGTGTGACGTGGCATCCGACCTCCAGGGGCGCTGTCCTGATGGCGCTGGTCAGGCACTGCTCGTCTGCTCAGCCTTAACACTGACGGAGGGGCACACACCACAGGTCATGCAAGCGCTACATTCACCTTTTAAATACTCAAAAGCCCCTTTCTGACCCTAATTTAATGAATAAGGCTTATTGACTGGCTGAGGTCAGTTTTATACAGAATTAAAATATACATTGACGCAACAAACATTGTACTTGGTGGTCATCCATTACGGCCCCGGAGAAGGGTATAGCCCTGACAACTTATGTTAGCCCTGTATACTCCTACAAGCTACCGCTATTACTGAGAACTGAGAAATAGGGCTTCAAAACTTTTGGACTGTCCACCCGTATGTGTAACAGGGAGGTAAATGACAGTGTTTTCCACAAAACCAATTTGATGTTTTGTCACGAGGTAAAACCCAATTGTGGTCAAAACTAAAACAATGAAGTGTAGCATCCACGGGGCCAGAGCCATCACACATTGCTGATGTTCACATTCAGTCCATCCATCATAGTTTATTTAGTCATGCTGTTTCCATTTAACCTGTGCACTATCCCAGCCAGGCTGTCTGAACACAGTACGAATAAAAATAAACTGAGCTGATATGTTATTTATTTAAAGATCAACGGGTAAAACCTTCCTGTGATAAAGATTACATCCACGCATGGCTGCAGTTTCCTTGAGGGATGTTCTCAATCTGATGTTCATGTCAACGCACCTTGGTATTGCGTACAATCCTCAACCAATCAGAATATGACAGCTTACCAGACACGTCACCCCAGAGAACAAGCGCGCTGCCAATCACCTCCAAATTTCTCTCTTTCAATATCTCATACCCAACTCCATCACTTTTGCTATAGTAATTTGGTATCTCTGTGTACCTCTTGGTTTTAGCTGCCTACAAAGTGAGCTGATGCTGTCAAGAAAAACAGTGATACTTTTCAACACTTCTCCCCAGCGCCGGGGCCTCTAAGATCTGCATCTTCAGTTATGCGTTTTGAGAACTGGGGACTGACAAGAAAACATGGCTGACCTACTTTAATTCCCGTCAGACTTTGCGAGGTCGCATTTTAGACCTTACCTTTTTGCGTCGGCCTTTTCAGAATTGCTGTCCTTCGATTTCTCCTCTTCTTTTACCTCTGCATTCGGGAAAAACGCATTATAACGGGTGGCATGACCTTGGCTCAAACACTTGTCTGTCTTTTCACCTTAGTCTAGAAGGAAGAAGGCCATGCCGTCATCATGCTGAAAGGACATTCAATAATGTGTCCTCTTACTTCTCAATATGACTCATTTTACTAGTATTTCCCAAGTTCACCTTACAGATATTATTTAGTGCAACATTTCCCAGCGGTTCCCGAACATGAGCGCCCTCGATAAACAGCAAAGCTTCCTGCAGTCGACATAATATCAGCCTAAATGTTCACCCTCCATGGTCTGATACCCCACGTCTACTCAGCTCTCCAACACCTGCCTGAAGACCTCCGCTCACCTCAAATGTGTTCCTGTCTACAGCCTAAAGCAGGACAGAACCTGGAGCCTGCTTGCACCACTGTACTGCTATGGGGATTTGGTAGCTCCTCAGATTATTTGTCAAAGTAGCTCACACTGTAAAAAATGTCTGGAAACCATTAGGGTAAATCTTAATATATATATATATATAATCATTAATATATACATGTGTCGCACACATGAACACCGACACAGATCAGAAAAGGGCAACCACGTCGATGTCAGAGGAGCAGCCGACGCAACAGATGTCACTCACCGCGTCTCTATCCATGACATCACACTAGCTATTGATTTTTACACTGGAATAAGCACCATCGATCCAGCTAAGTGGCGAAGTGCTTGCTTACCATTTGAAGCTCGGGACTGTCATGTCCTCGTAAGACAGCCCGTGGCATTTAATGCCAGGCCGCATAAGCAAAGCAGGCCTGATCAATACCCTCACACTTGGCTGCGGTCACACTGATGTATTTCACTGCCTGCTGCTGGGGATGTTAGTTATCGCACTGGTATGTCTCTGGCTGGACAAAATTGTATTAGTTGAGCGTAAGCTGCATTTGGCTTTGTATCAAAACATAAAGCTCCACAGAAAACAGTACAAGGCCTTGGCGAGTGTGGAGTGAATCTTAAACCTAGTTCATACTTCACTTTTTCCACACGTGCCATTGGGCTGGAGACCTTAAGTCCGCACATCAGCTTGTGTGCTGCAGATGTGGAAGGTGGCGGTCCATGCATGCATACGGCAGTGATATTCCACCACCCTCCTGATAGAGCTGCTCACTACTACTACAACTATTCTTCCTTCACTCTTTCGTTGTTGACTGCTGAGCTGTGAAAGTCCATGCTGCCACCTACTGGAACCTTGCATATGTGCAGTCCATGCACACAGATGCACAAAGGTTCCACTAGACAAAAATCTGGTCTACACGCGCGTGACCGCGGCCGTCCTCAGCCACAACCCCTGACGACGAAATTTATGTTGCATCCCCCTCATACGTTGTCACACACCATGGGCGATATTGGAACCAGAGGAACATGTGAATTCCACACACACGAGGCAGGGATGGAACACAAGCAACCAGAACTGCAGCTTACAGTGCTAACATGCTTTCCTCATTATAAGTCTTCACAATCTAAATCAGGTATTATCACTACGAAAATATTGTAATGATTCTTGGTCAAACCGCTGAGTGAATATGCAACAAAAAGAGTTTTTTAAATGAACTATTGTTCCTTGCCTGGATTCTCTGAGCACCCAAGAGTTGATTAGTGCGCTTGGGAGTGAAACCCAGCAGCGACACGCCCCAGAACCTCACCGACTTTCTTCTCCTCCGTGTCCTTCTTGTCCTCCTCAACGCGGGCTCGCTTCATGCCCTTCTTATGATTGGTTACGTTTCTCCTTCCGCCCTCTCCCTCATCCTCGGAGTCTGAGAACTCTTCGTCACAAGCGATCCTCTTGTCAGAGGCGCGGACTGAAAAGGGGGGGGGGGAGAGAGAGTCCCTCTTTCAATGGAGTTCCGGCGCTGGCAGTTAGGGAGCTGTGTGTTAACGTCAGGATGGCAGGGTGCCCCCCAAGGATGGGACACGTAACAGCAGGTTTCTACGCCAGCCTGAACATTACAATTACAGCACCTGTAGCCAAGCTAATTAACCTATTCATAGAACCTGAACTGGATAACCTCATTTTAATGAATGAATGAATGAAGTAAAGTTCTGTCAACCCTTATGGCCCCTTGCCTCGCATCTTTGTAGTAACAGTATATATTGGTATAGCAAAGAGTGAGCCAGAATGTGAAAAAGGCAATGCGGGGCAGGGTTACTGGTGATGCGCTTTTCGGGGTCTTCTGTGTCCTCATCCACGGTGTCGTCTGGGACGATGTCCTCTGGGATGGCCTGCATCTGCACCCCTGGGGCGTGGGGTAGCATGCGCAGGTTCTCAAAGAGGCGCTGCCTGCAACCGTGGGCGCAGGGGGGGTGAACACACGCCATCGGAGTATACAAACACGCAGGCAGGCACACACAGACCTGCAAACGGCATTCAGAGGTGCAGACACACACACACAGGCGCACACAGAGATAGACACCCTTACATACATCATTCAGAGATGCGGGCACACACACACACACACACATTCAGACATGCAGAGTCACCCAGACAGACACACACAGACAAAAACGCTCGCGCAAACACACAGACACACACACAGACAGAAACACACATTAAGGGTGCTGAACTAACTTGATTTTATCCATGTACTCCTGTGTGTTCTGGTTGGTCATGTTGGACGGGCTGATGTGCAGCTTGAAATCAGGTCCGAAGTACTCAAAGTAATCGTTGTAGGGAAGTTCTGCAGGGGGATGTGGCCAAAACTGAGTCTCCAAAAATGCAGCCCCGGCTGCCAGTGCGATGACATCATTTTGGAAACGCAGGTACAAACAGACCCAGCCCACGGGTATGAAAGCCTATGCGTGTGCAATGGGTTCAAATCAATCCATGTGGTGTAGAAAACACAGCGAAATCAGCCAGAACATACTACACCCTACCTAACAGTAACGGCATATTTATCAGTAATAATAATCATCATCTTGTTATCATGATTATTCACAGTTATCGTGATGTATCTAAAGTATTTACTTTCAGAGTCATTTAATGAGGGTTTGAAAAGACTGATATGCAGCAATTTGATTCAGAAACCTTTCCGGCATTCAGAACCTGTAACCCGCATTAGCTGGGTGCAGCCTGATGGAAGGAATAACTGGAAAGCAATATGAGGGAAGGTAATTGATATAAAGCATACCCCCCCCACCCCCCATGAAGCCATGACACACAGGCCGTGTTTTCTGATTGGCTCCCTTCCAGCGGCAGCCAGGCTGGCCGCTGAGGACATTGAGGACAGAGAGGAACTCCCAAGTCCCAACGCAATGTCATGGTCAAACTAGCTACCGCTGATGCTGAAGAAAAAACGTATCTCCCATATTTAGTCTGTCTGTTGTTTTCGTCTGGTCTTTTAGCTCCTTGACTGAGGGAAACGTGCAAGAATTCCTGTGGATCTTTACTTCCATACCTGCACAAACGGCAAATTTCATTTACTCTCGTGTCAATTCAAATTCAGCCTTCGAGGGGCACACAGGAGAGGTGAGACATGAAGGTGAGAATTAAGGCCAGACCATTCACACGCTCCACGGGGGGGGGCGTGATCACATTCTCACATTACCCAGACAGACAGACTGGAGTAACACGGGCTTTCGCTCAGTAAGAGTGACCCTCATGCCTGCCGAGTGGGCGATGTGATGCTCTCACCGTCGGGGATGTCTGAGTCCAGCGCCACGGCGGTCTCGTAGGTCCAGCAGCGGGCCACATTGCGGATGGTGTAACCCCCACCCCCCAGCATCAGCAGGGGCAGGTTGAAGGACTTCATGTACTCTACGCACTTGGCATGACCTGGTAGTACACAGCATGGAGGACGGTCACACACAAGGCCCGGCCCGGGGCTGTGCCGCGGCCAAGAATCTCGACTGAGCCCGAGGTGCTTTGTCGCTAAGCACCAATTCAGCTGCCGCTATGCTATCAGCAAGTGCCACATTCAGCAGGCCGCGTTTTACAGCCCCAGAGGAAGATTTGACAAAAACGGAAAGGACAGCCCAATGTTTTGGGGAAAACATGCGCGCGAAAGAGTTTTTTCCTGTAAATTAAAACAAAAAAATGCACGGATTGCTGACCCCGAATGGTGAGGTTGAAGCAGCCCAGGCGATCTCCGGAGAGCGAGTCGGCCCCACACTGCAGCACCACGGCACTGGGCTGGTACATCTCCATCACCTTGGCCATCACCTACAGATGGAGGTAGCACCACCTTGAAATGACAGCCCGCTAAGGAACGCCTACGACTCCATGAGGGAGGGTTGGAAAGAGTAATAACTAATAATTTGAAATTCAGAACACAGACAAGATTTTATGAAACGGAAGCTGGATACTTGGATTCAGTACAGTCAGTTCAGCAGACATAAGGCCCGGGAACATCTACATCTTTCCATTTTCTGATTTCCTTTTTCCCCAGAGATCATTCACCTTAGTCTCCCGGATATTAAATCTTATGAAGCAGCCACCAGCGTTACTGACAGACATATTTGTGTGTCCAACTTACCGGCTTGAATATCTGCTCATAGGACTCATCATCAATCCCGTCCCTAAGGGGGAAGTTGACCGCGTAGTACTTGCCTTTGCCTGCGCCAATATCCTGAGAGAGAACAGGGTAATAAGTGGTTTTCCCTGCGGATCTGTCACCAAGCCACCACTGTCACACTGTCACTCCAGCTGAGATTAATCAAATCACACATATCCAAGGTAAAGGACATCACCCATTTACCAGGTCGATCAATCGTATCAACCTTTAAAATTTTGCAAAATAAATCAAATGCATTCTTTATAAGTATTTTGCTTCAGTCAATTCTGGAACTAGCAGCACGCTGACAAGCTAATACTGACCGAACTAATAATGATAGTATTTATATTATAAGATGATGCTGAATTCAGTCCACCATTAATATTCTAGTACAGCGTTTCCCAAGCTCACTACAGGGAGGGAGCAAAAACGTGAACTGTCTGGGGTCCCCTAGCACCAGATTGGGAAACACTGTTCTAGTACAAGTAAAAATAGACCCACTTACCCTGAGGTCTCCAGTCCCGGGGAAATACTCTCCGTATTTGTGGAAAGACACAGTCATGACTCTGTCTGTGGTATAGAAGGCCTCTTCGACCCCATCACCATGATGGATGTCAATGTCAATGTACAGCACTCTTTGGTGGTATCTAAGGTAGAAAAAAGAACGCATGAAGCCTCAGTCAAAATGTAGGAAAAGTTCTCTCTGTTTATTATAGCTAGACAAAGGAAATCCACGGGTATCCACAGAACAGCAAAACACAGCATGACATCAGAGGCAGAAGCCAACTCACTTGAGCAGCTCGAGGATGGCAAGGACGATGTCGTTGACGTAACAGAAGCCGGAAGCCTCTGACTTCTTGGCGTGGTGAAGACCTCCGGCCCAGTTGACGGCAATGTCAGTCTGCTGCCGGTTCAGCTTCACCGATCCAGCTGCCATGCCAACAGGGAAAAAGGTCTGTTTATTCATGTCAGTGGAATTACAGGCAAGCAAGGGATTTGTGCGTAACGAAGTACAAATATTTAGTACTAGACTTGGGAGGTACTATGGTAACCCGGTATACTGTGGTATTCTGAAATTCTGCTGACAAAGTGGGGGTCCCCCAAGATAATATTTTCCTTTTGGTGTGCCCCCCCCTCCCAATTGGCAAATTTTATTACCACCATTTCAAGTGTTGCTTTTGAAAATACCATCAAAATACCACATAGCATGGTATAATGTCTGGATATTTTTTAGACGGGCAGATAAGCCAATTTAGTACCCCAAAGGCATTCAAAACATGAAAAACTATAATTAAATTGTACAGTTAAGAATACACAGCACATTTCCAGCCACACCGATTATGCCCACTATATTATATCAGGTCTGGTGTTTACATTATGTCCGTATTATTAACATAGACCATCTGCAACTGGACAGATCACCATCACTTAATTACCAACATGCCCATTGGTTATCTGGGTCACATGCTGCTGTGGGCAAATGTCACTATTTCCACCAGCTGGGCAGCATTCATGGGTATTTAGGCAGAATCTCCACACTCACCGGCTGACCCTCCTGCCGACAGCTGGCAAAACTCAAACAAGCCGTCGAACACAGGGCAGTCCTCTCCAACGTTGACTGAAAAACACATCAAATTTTCATACGCGGGACCTTGTACGTGTCACTGCCCATCAAAGTAACATTCAAATGCATCTGATAGGTCACAATCTAACAAGTAAGAGCTTGAAAATAAGTACCTAACCAATTGATTTAGAAGCATGCAATCCACCACAATAGCAGCTGATTAATAAACACAAAAAATAATAAATTTTCACATAAATTTGATTGCATTTCTTTCAGGGAAAGACAGGTTTGTCATGTCTAGGGATGAAATTGATACTGGTTTCACGGTAAACCATAGTAAACTTTCCGACGTTTAGTATTACCATTTAAATTTTTTATTACCGTTAACACTGCAGTCTATCATCCTGCTTTGGAGTAGCACAGCAACTTCGTCAAAGGTGTAATGCAATTTTTGCCTATGTGCTATTAAGAATGAATTCTGTGTATGACTATATTTGCATATTCTGGAAGCGGAACACTCTTTAAACAGGATACTTCCTTTATCTGTATGGATACTATGACATAGTATTAGGGCCAAAATGAGGAGTCAATGATAGCGGAATAGAAGGTGTTTGTTTTTTTATGATGCTAATGAAGTTTTTTTGTTCTTTTAAAAAAGCCTTTGGTTTTATTTTATTGGCCACATTATTTTAATGCTTGAGTGTGTAGTACTGCTAATTTTATTTGTGGTATTCAATGTAAAACTTGGTGAAATGATTTCAGTTTGTGTAGCAGCACTTTTTGAACATTTTAAGACCATTTTAACATCACTGAAATAATACTGATAAACGGTGATAATTTTGCTCATGATATTCGTGATAATAAAGTTTCATACCGTTTAATCTCTAGTCCGGTCTTATCATCTACCTCGTACACATAAAAATACACCCCCCCCCACCAAAATTACTCACATCTCTGCATCTGCTTGCTGAACTCTGACATGTTGTCTGGCCGTATGGATCGCAGGAACTTGATGTAGTCGTCACTGTGGTACCTGGTCATTTCCTCTGCTGTGGCTTTATGTGGTCTCTGTGGAGTAAAAACACAACTATTAAACCAAAACAGCATTACTGATGTTCACATATGGCAAAAGTGGATTGTTTTAAACCTAATTTCTACCTATTCCTGCCCAGATAAGCATCTGTCTTAATATTATAATGATGTTTTATGTATCACAACACGTGCATGTAAAGTGCTTGGGGACCACTCTGTCATGGCGCTATATAAAAATACAATGAATTGAATTGAATATTTTATTTTGATAGGAGGTTCCCTTATGTAGATTCTACAATCAGAGATCTCTTTAGGACCTACTTGCTGGTATCTTTCTGTTCTCTAATACATTTTCCATCGATAGGTTTCTGCAGACTTTTTATTCACACAGGTTTCACATTAAAGTCTTCCCTTTCAAGTCAATCAGACAGGAAAAAAATGTACATGAAAATACTGCTGTATTCAGAGTGGAGACTGACAGACATACTCACATATACTTCCATTTTCCTGTACAGCCCATAATTTAAAAGCAGATTATGGGTCATGCGGATTCTGTGAGGTTTCATTGGGTGTCCTTGTCCATAGTAATAGTTTCCAATGTCACCTGAAATTAAAAACATCATTGTTTTGTTCATTCTAACTTTCCTCTGTGCACATTTCACATACCTGAGTTAATGTTTTGGTTGGTTGCAGATTAAAGGCTATGTGTGAAAATCCTACTGGGTGTCAGATTATCCATTCTTAACTGTTGATTTACCATCTGGAAAATGAATAATTTAGCTGACAGAATGACAGAACACTGCCTACATTTTCCTAGAATATCCAGACATTCCATTTTCTGTGACCTTGCTTACCTAACACTATCCCTACATTTTTTTCCATTGTGAAGATGACACATCATCACGTGATCATCAGT
Source organism: Mormyrus lacerda (assembly GCA_015163995.2). Taxonomy (NCBI): domain Eukaryota; kingdom Metazoa; phylum Chordata; class Actinopteri; order Osteoglossiformes; family Mormyridae; genus Mormyrus; species Mormyrus lacerda. The sequence goes on along the minus strand of JAABNX020000045.1, from coordinate 3,238,385 downwards.
CCATCTTCACAAGTACATAAGTACAAGTACATGAGTACCGTATAAGACTTAATATATGCACCCATATAATGTACATAATATGTTTTTGGACTGCAGTGGGAAATTGGCATACCCAGAGGAAACAAGGGAAAAGCCTGCAAACTCCACACACAGAGTCTGGGATCAAAGAATACAGTGACGCTTAGAACATATATCCTCACGTTTTACTGGTGTACAGCTATTGCATTTGCCGTTTAAAGGGATTTTATAAGAAAGAATGACAGAGTGAGACAGAGACAAACTGCGTGCGTGTGTGTGTGTGTGTGTGTGTGTGTGAGAGAGAGAAACAAAATGAACCCGATCATGCGCATTGCTGCTGTATTAACCTCCATCTCTACCGGGCCTGGGCGGCAACAAATAACTTCCTAGGTTGTATTTCGAGACCTTGCGCCAAAGTGGAGCCGTCTCGGTTTCGCTGACACATGTTTAAAGCACCTGCACACATTTATTCTGGGCGCATATTACAGATAGCTGCCAGGCTAATTTCGCTAGCTAGCCTTCCGGCGGAGCGGCCGTTTTTGGTCTTTGACGTGACACCCCTCACGCATGATCGGTCACCCTGAACGTGCAAATACAAATGTGAGGGGGGAAAACTTCACTCCTCTACAGTCCAAACAGCTTCATTTACATTATTGGTTTAACTAGAAAGCTTGTGCATGTTTTCTCCCGCTCTCTGGCTGGCTAACCCCACGTCCCGTCCTCTCCTCCCTCCATCCACACTAAGCAGCGCGGCTTTTCCGTCCGAACTCCGGCGCTCGGTCTACCTGCCGTGTAACGCTCAGGCCGTTTATAAAAGCAAAGAGCGGATCCATACCGTCGTAATAGTAGCAAACCTTCTTCTTATTGCCACCTTGGAGCGAATACGCCATTGCTGTTCTGTTATTCTGTTTTTTTTTTTTTTAGACGGGCAGATCGGCAGCCGGCTAATGATTCGGCAAAGAAAGAAAAGACATGGAGCTGTGAGTGGGAGGCGCGAGTCGGCAGAAGCCGAGGGAGGCGTCTGACCGCGAGGCGGCGGCGCGTGCCGTGCAGTGCAGCGCAAGCGGCGATCAGCGCCATGCGCATGATGCTTCATTATTATGCTCAGTTATTAAAGCTGATAATGCGGCTGGTACGTGGGGTACGATCTTAAAGGTTACGTCTGTCAGTATTTTACCCAATTTTATTGCTTGTTATTATAATTATTATTATTGTTAATATTTTGGGTTACATGCTCATATGTATATAAAGCATGTTTTCATTTTCTAAATGGAGTTAATAATAGGAGTATAGTTTTTTTCTGCATTCCCGAACATGTATGGTGAGCTCAATACAGACTACTTCGATATTTGTAGAAAATACAATATTATCTACTTGACTCTTTCAAGGTTACAAAACAAACTTTCTTCAATCATCAGACGTTGGATTTTATTATAAGTATTAATACATGAACTCTTCTCATTTATAATAAAGATTTGTTTGCGGCCACAAATGTAATATATTTTCAGGTGAAATATAGTTCTGATTTTATGTAATACAATCTCAAGTGTATCATTGATCCACCTGGCTATGATTAAATGGTGAACAAGTATATTAATCCGTACATAAATCGTTATTTTATGATTACATTTTGGGCACAAGCCAAATTAAATTCTTGTATGAGACACTTATAAATCTGCCTTGTGCAATGGCTAGTTATCAGATGCATCATAAATAAGCATTAATCAACTAACAGCTTTTAACAGAATACCTACAGATTGCAAAAAGCAGAGGCATATTTGGAATTCTCCATTTGCCAAGGAAATTCATCAAAGTCGTATTTTCTGAAAATATATGCTTAAAATAACTTGATTGACTTCTTAATGGGTTCCCATTGGTGGTAGTGCCTTTTTTATTCATTTCTGAATAAATTGATCTATAATTAAAAATGGGTATCATCTTAACAAAGAAACGTCACGGAATCTGGCAACAAGGGAAAGGCTTGGGATGATTTCAGATTCTCCTGTGATCCGGGAACACCGGGGCGTACACGAAGGGAACGTGCCCAGTAAGCAGTCTGCAAGATCATAAAAGCGTTTCATTACATAAAAGGTATTGAGGTTCAGTGTAAGCTTGATAATAGCATAGGGCTTAGAGTTTAGATTCATTCAGACTACAGCCGTTTGAGGTGTCAGTAATTTGTGATGGGCTAAATATCATTTGAGGTGCTCACCTAATCCTTTTTGAAATCAAGAGATCTGAAGATTTTTGGTGTACTTACATTCATTCAAAGTAGCAATAAAAAACATCCATCCATTCGTTCATGTCCTATTTTGGGTCACAGGGGGTCTGGAGTCTATGGGCACAAGGCAGGGAACAACCCAGGATTGGGCGCCAACCCATCACAGGGCACAGTCACATGCCATTCACTCACACACCATTCACACACACACGCCATTCACACACACACGCCAGTCACTCACACACACGCCATTCACTCACACACGCCATTCACACACACACCAGTCACTCACACGCCATTCACTCACACGCCATT